>JARFJB010000603.1:2927500-3170000 GCA_036346205.1 Vesta saturnalis | reverse complement strand
CTTGGCCCACGGAACTTATTTGACCAACATAGTATTTCCGTATGTTACTTAGCGTATTTAAATATACCACTACATAATCATCTGCAGGAAACTCCTCGGTTAGTTCTAGGTCAACTGAATCAGTTTTTCATTTTATTAAATTTGCATGAACCTCTGCCAAATTAATATTTTCATTTTTTGAAACCACGTTGACAATCAGATCGTTATTGGGTGCATTTAGAAGGTGTCTTTTAATAATATTGACTTGCCAGGTTTCAGGCAGCTGTCTTCTGAGCTTTCGAAATGAAGGGAAATATTTACATCACTTTTCCTGAGCTTTCCCTATTTTTTCTTATTTTTTTATTTTCAGCCAACTTTTCTTGTTTAGATTATGAACTTTCTCGACTTCCGGTCAAATCGAGTATGATGTTCAATTGTTTTATTGTGTAAAATTGTTACCGACACAAAAGAAACCATTACAATGCTAACGAATGCTACGATAACCTCTTTATGGATGGTAAACGGGGTGTACGACGTTTCGCCACGGCCGGTTCGCCGCAGGGCCAATTCGCCGCTGGTCGTTTCGGCGCGGCCGTTCCGCCGCCAAAAGTACAGAGTGGCCAAATTTCGATGTTTTAATAGGGAATCTCGTAAACTATAGCTCGTATGAAAAAATGGACCTCGCATCCTCGATCTCTTTTTTTTGAGAAAACACTACGAATTGCGTTGTAAATATGATTTTGTTAGAGGCGGAATTAACACACTGTATAAAATGTTGTTTTAGTTCGTTTATATTATTATTTTTTTTAATATCTATAAATTGTAATATAAAAATTACGCCCTAAAAAACTATTTTTTTTCTAAAAAGCAGTAAAAATGAGTTCATAAAATGCCCATTCCAAATAAAGATACATATTTTCGAAAAAGAAATGTTTATTATTTTCTATGTAAATACTACAATACGTCAAATAATTACATTAAATACATACAATACCTACATTATATTAATGAAATTGGTAATTATGGGCGATTGAACGCAAATATTCTAAAATTGTTGTCATTAAATTCTCTCACAATTCTTAAAATTCTGTCGTCACCTAATGAGTGTCCTAATGATAATTATCTCATTAGAAATAATCGTTAATAAGATTTAAAATTTGGTAGATACGTGAGTTTTTATACGATATATTTAAAAAAATGTAAGATGGTATGTGCTAGTGTTCAATTGAATGCAATAAAATAATGTTGGCGGCGAAACGGCTCGCGCCGAAACGGCCAACGGCGAACTGGCCCTGCGGCGAAACGGCCGCGGCGAAACGTCCCACACCGGGTAAACAAGCTTGTGGGTGGTCGAGGTTCACATAGTAATTAAAAGAATTTTAACCTATTTAACCAGCAAGTGTATTAATGAAGGCGATTTACCATGAGACGTTTTAACGGGTGATCACGCGTTAAAAAAAGATGAGATCGTTAATCGCGCATTAATGTTCGAGTTGGGTACAATAATTTTCAGAGAATGGACCGGACTGCCATCTCGTAATGAAAGCACAGAACTCCTGAATTGCTTTTTTTTTCTGACAGTTCGCTTCGCTGTTCGGAATGCATTTCATTGTTAGATGTTCCATACAAATTAACGCAGCGCCTTATATCGATTTTCTCTATTTCGTGTTGTAATCATTAACATTCGCACACTATTTTGCTGCAAAATAATGTGAGGAGTCACATTCTTAAATGAATTCCATTTTTTTCTAATGTTGGTCAATCTGCGTTGCACGACAGTCAAACTTTTCTAACCTCAAATTACAATTAAACACAAGAAATGTTCTTTATTTATAAATGTGAAAATATATTAATTTTGAATAACACTTTATAAAAACAAAAGTAATCAACAAATAAAGAGTATTCATTGTGGTTAGTAAACGTACAACTATTGTAAACTTTAATAGTAATAGTCGACTATTCGCCAGAATTAATGGAAATGGGCGGTAACTTTTGTTGGGAATTTATTTCTATATTTTTATCGACAATATTTGTAGGTTATTCTTGCCGTCCTGTGTCATTAGATATATTACTAATATTAAAATAAGATGAAAGAGCAGCAATAGAATTGGTAAACCCAGAAGAAGACGGTGCAGCAATATGTTTGGTAGGAACCGCCAAAGACGCTTCAGCAGCATAATGTTGTATATCACTGGAAATCATACCTGAGACCTCAATTCCTTTCTTAATAGAACCTTCTACGTAGCCCGCGGCAACTGATGAGCTTCTCCGGCCACCATGGCATTCCCGGCCATTTCCCTAATTTCAGAGGATGTTAATGAAATATTTTCAGTTTTCTTTAAATTTAAAATTATGCTGCCAATGTCAATTATTATTTTTAGTGTTGCCAACTTCAAATAATTAAACTACTGAACATTAATTTAATCAAAATGTTTTAGTAATAGAATTACTCAACAGAGAAAACGTTATAAAATTACACGTTGCAGAAAGTCCATTCGCTTACTCGTCAGTTCCTGACTCGTGCGCGAATTAGCTACCTTCTGCAGCTTGTATTTTAATGTACTATTAATTATAATTGTTTGTTAATTGTTATTAATGCATGGTTTGAAGTTGGTTAATAATTCCTATTAATAAACTATTCTCTGAAAATGTAATTATAGAACCAACGAGGAGACGTCCTTCACAAACCAGGGATATAATGCACTGCAGAAAGATATTGTAAAAAAACATAGTGAACGAAGATACAAAAAGGTCAATTGCATAACCTTTTATACTTACATATGTATATTACACAGATAACCTACCCCGAGTATATTATGTATGTTGGAAGCAGAGAGGCGGGGAGAGTGGATACTCAATACTAAATTTAATAGACGTAACAGAGCCCTCATACAACTTAGGAGGAAGTATTTTGTACACGCGCGCAATTCAATTTTGATATTACTTCTATTTTGAGTTCAAAATTGCAATTTAGAAGCATTTAACACGTGTATTGTATAAAATTTATAAGCGAGTAATAACTTATTTCAAGCAAGATACAATTATTTTTAACTACAATGATAACATATTCACGTCATGAAATGACAGTGTACGCACACATTCTTCAAACTGTAAGAACTTTAACAACACGATTATTTCAATCGAGTATTATCAGTTTCACAATGTAAACCGCACAAAAGAAGACTGAAAGTTGTAAATAGATTAAAAAATAGTTAAACAAATTCACAAAAAGACACTTAAAACATTCTTGCTTCTAAAATGGACGAAACAAAAGGTTACTAGATTTGGGAACGTCGTAAATTAATATTGACCTTAAAATTGTCAAAATAATTTTGAACTGTCACAAACATTTCACATATTTATATTCCTATATATGTTGATATAGCCATAATCTTCTGATTATGCCCTTAATACATAAATATCTATTATACGCCTCCAAATGCGGGCGTAATGTGGTCTTTATAGCACGGAAATGTCATTGATGCTAAGCAGCATGATTGACAGCAAACACATGACATGGTATATAATAACAATATCACAGTATCTTAGTAACAACAAATAAGCCTACTGTCGCCTTTATTTCACTGCATTTGCATTTAAAAACTTGCCGAAAATACTGAATCTTTTTAATATTTTGTTCCAGTTTCATGGTGCAAAATAAAATAAAACATTGTATGTACCACGGGCATAATTGTAGATTATGGCTCTCAGGAATATAAAAGCCCTCCGCTTCGCGTCGGGCTTTTAACATTCCCTCGAGCCATAATCTTCTGATTATGTCCTTAATACATAAATATCTATTACGGCCCTCAAAAAAGACAAAACGTACCATCCCAAATCATTGTTCGTCCCAGATTCTAGTTACAAACCGGTCACAAAACAGAAATATAGTCAAAAGAATTACCGATGAAGGAAGGATGTTTGTTACAAGTTATTATAAATAGCTACGCTACCATAGTTACCCATAAGAAAGATAGAGTTGTCAAAATGTATAACTGTATGATGCATCTTCCAATTAAATCTAAATCATTCTTATTAAAATAATATAACATAGGTTTATTGTAGTAAAGGAGGATCATCCGATCAACTGAGGACCGTGACAGTCCCAATATTATAATAGTATTGTTACATTAGGTAAGAGAGATTCTTCCAACTATCCTAACATCGTTCATACGGAAAGCCAACGTTTTTTTTTTCGAAAGACACATAGACCTTTCAAAAATTCTAAATAAGTCCGCAGTGCAGCTATCTGCACAGGCTTTGGGAATATCAACAAAAACAGTAAAAATAATGCCAAAATTCTGATTAATGAGTTTAATAGCGATGACGATGCAATAAGAGCATGGTTTCAACAAGCCGATATTTTTGTGCTGGATCGTGGATATCGAGATTGCATACCTCTGCGTGACGATGTGGGTATGTCAAACAAGATGCCAGTTTTTCTTGAACGGGTCCAAAACAAATTGTCGACTGAAGAAGCAAATGCGTGCAAATGCCGCTTAATAACTAAAACAAGGTGGATCATTGAAGCTAGAAACAGTTACCTCAAATCCATATTTAAGTTTCTTGGTCACACAATTACAACACCACATATCGAAAACCTTGGCGATTTCTATCGTATTGCTGGAGCGATAAACAAGTTTCACCCTAGCGTTCTTATGTTAGGCGCTAACGAAGAGCTGGCTCAGCAATTACTGGAAAAAGCAAGCCAGGTTAATATTATACAAGCCCAGGTGGAAGTAGAAAATCTTCGTAGACGGAACGCTCGTTGGGTTCAAATAAATGAGCATCATTTAGGTGACTTCCCTCATCTCACTTTGGATTATCTTCGAGAGCTCACTGTAGGGGTATACCAAGTTAACCTGGCCCGATCTTACATTCAAGATAAGTTGCAACAAGATGAAGAATTCCATATAGATACTCTTAATAATGAACCTGGTTTTATAAGAATTAGACATTTTTCGCGGTTTCGCTTTGCGACAAAAGATCAATTGTGGATTGCTCACAACCCCACCAAAAATCAAGAAGTTGATGAGAATGTGGAGGATCTAATTCTTGGTTACTACCGTATGTGCAAATCAGGTGCATGAATTCTTGGAACATGTGCACACATTGCTAGTGTTTTGTGGTTTTTGGGGTATGAGCGTTATGAAAATGACTATCCAAAATCAACTCTGTTGGATAAAATATTGGATGCAGCTAATAGAGCTCAACAACATGATCCAAACATTGCAAATAATAACAATAAGATAAGGATACTGATCAGGTTTGAAAAAGTGCCCTATGGCCCATATTGTTGAAATTACTTATGTTGTTTGGCGTTAATAAATAATTTCGTTAAACTCTTGCACATCACATTTAAAAATAGCACTTTCATATTCACAACTTTGGCGAGCTATAGCGCAAAAACTGTCCGTTTTTCGACTTTCTGCGTATTATTTGATTAGAACCTTACAATCTACACCACATCAAAAATTTAGCCAAATCCACAGAAAGCGATTTCCCATTTAAATGGTGGGGGGTCCTTTGTTCTAACATCTTAAACAACTCTTAAAGATATTAGCACTAATGAAAACGATAATTGGAATTATTATCGAAACGTATAAACTTATATCAATATAAAAATACACCATTTAAAAACCCAAAAGTTAAGTATTTTAATTACGTGCAATAATGGCGAAACTTTACATTTTTATTAATGCAAAGCTTCTTGTGATATATTTCTTTTTTAATTTTTGTGAGTTGAGTTGCGGCGCTAATCAAGTTGGCACCCTCGAAATCAAATCGTTTATTGCACTATAGACATAATAACATCCTAGATAATCCTAAACCGTTATTGTGATATATCATGTACTACCCTCTAATGGTCATCGCAGAATTTCCAACGATTTCTCTGGACCACTTTTACTAAAATTTTTTTTCCTACCGCTGCACCATTAAACGCTTCTCAGACACCGCCGACGTCCCCTATTAATAGCTCACTCGATACATATCTTTAGTAAAGTTTACTTACTTTTTTTTGTATACAATTCAAAATAGTCTTAAAATACCGTGTGTTACAATGAAAAAAAATCATAACATTGATACTCCACTTCGAGTTGGAAAATGTATATTTCAAAAGAATAATAATAACAGTAATAAGTATGCCAAACTAATATGTATAATATCTATTTAAACCGATTTTTTAAGTAACCGTTTGTTTAGCTTAACAATTCGTGGTCTTGGCCCTGTATAGAAGCTTATAGACAATTCCATATTTTACTGCATAATTTGAAAAATCTTTTTCCTATAATATTGCACAGAGACCAATTTCCTTTAAAGACGTTCCGTTTATGTCGGAGCAACGTCTGCTAAATCAAAATTATTAATGTCACCAAAATAAATTTATCACAATAATATATTTATTCTTTTACATATATACTCTGTATTTTATTTTATGGTAGGAGATATACAGTTATATGACTTTAATCCATTTTAGAATTACAATCTTGTTTATAAGTACTCCTATGCGGGTATAATTTGGCATTTATTTTGTTTGCAAGTTTTAAAAACTAACTAACTTCGTCGGGCTTTAAACATTCCCTCGTGCCATAATCTCATGATTATGCCCTTAATACATAAATAACTATTATCTATTCTGTAAATGTTATATAAAAGGGCCTAGTTTTTTAGTACTTAGTAATTGATCGTGTTCGAAATTTTTGGTTCCAGTAATCTAAGACCCTTCATTATGTTGCATTTTAACAGATGGAAATAATTGATATCGTCATATCTTATCTGCCTATATTACTTTCTCAGCGATACGTGGTCATAACTATATGCCGAAATGAACTCGGCGTTAAGTGTCATCAATACTGTTCATCAATTTTTTTGTGCTGGGATGCGTTGGTGTTTGCATTCGTACACATTAGATCAAGAGGAAAACTAGTGGTACGTTTAAAGCTAAACACGCAATACCTTACCTTAATTGCTTAAATCCATCCTCTTGTTGCTATATATCATATAAACTAACAACTCAGATATTTATCTTAGAATAATATGCATAACATTTCCTCGTACCATAAACTCGTAATGATGTCCTTAATACATAAATAAACATTAATCATATTAGATATAGTCCGTAAAATGAATGATTGCGAATTTCGGCATAGCGCTTTATTTGGCATGCACACTTACACTTTGTATCTATTTCGTTCTAATACACAATATTTGGAAATGGAGAGAATGGAATGCTACAAATATTACTATCTCCTTCTAACACACCTAATACAAATACAGATGTTTTAAACGTATAGTGTCCGTCTTAGTTCACCACCCGCAGCGACGATAATGTAGCATTCCATTATCTCTATTTCCAAATATTGTGAGTTAGAACGAAACAGATACAAACTACGAGTGTGCAAGCCAAATAAAGCGGTAAGCCGAAATTCGCAATCATTCATTTTACGGACTATACCTACGGTTACATTGAAATATAGCATTTATACATTTTGCGTTTTGATCAGATTTATACCTTTTGTTGTTTTATATAAAAATCTGGAGTGGAACAATACACGACCTTTGAATCTATAAAACAGACACTGAAAGAAATGAAATAATTTTAATAACAATTTTTTAGTATAATTATGCAACCCTTTTTATAATAAGTTCATTAGAAAATAGGCAACAATGTAAAAACAAAAACAATAATCTATGTCAGACGTTTAAAACTTCATGTCAGATAATAGTTATTAATGATACTAGTTCGATATGAACGTCATAATGAAACGCGTGTAAAGTTAAACCACGAGGCGTTAGCCGAGTGGTTTATTTACACAAGTTTCATTACGAAGTTCATATCGAACGTGTATCATTCAAAATTTAATCTACGCCAGTCCAAATAGATTTTCTTTGCATAGATTCGATTTGTTTACAATATCAGAAACGTTTTTGTAAATAAAAATTCAAAATTATTAAGTGCCCATATTAATCGATGTTATAGTAACCGCGTTTGTCGATTGTTGCAATTTTTACGTTGACAACGTCATTATTTGCGTTCAATTTTGTGCTTTACATGAGTTTCACGCACTGATGGACTGAATTTAACAAATTGTACAGACTTTATAATTAATGTTTATAATAAATAAATGTTGGTTAAGATTTTATAATGAAGTAAAAGTAGTAACTAACTTTCTTTTTGCCTGTTTTTTGTTTTAAAATTTGCGTGTTATTATGAGTTCATAATGGCACTGGGTGCTATTATGAAGGCCATAATGACACCCACATGAAGATGATAAATATGTCATAATGACACTGGCGTAGATTAAGGTTTATAGGACATCTAGATGCTAACTTAAAAAAATTCCAAAGCCGCCCGCTGCTATAATAGTATATTAAAAAACAAGTTTCATAACACTTGATATACGAATTCAAGTTTCAAACAAGTGGCGTAGTCACGAATTTTTTAAAGAATGAGTGTTTCAAGTTCTTCTGAAACACGTTTTTTAGTGTATTTTTTGTAATTAGCCCTCTTTGTGCAGTTTTTAAAGAAAAATGTTTACTTTAGTTGATTTAGGGAATTTTGTGGTGGTTAGTAACGTCTTAATTTTAAAAGTGAAAATTTGATATATTCACCTATTGTTTTATCTAATTCTGTCGCAAAACACGAAAATTGAAAATAATCAAGATAATCTTGCATGTACAGGTTGTCCCATTTTCGTATGTTTTACGGGGTATCTCGCTTATTTTTTAGGTTAGAACCTTGCGGTTTTCGCGACACCATGCTACTGTTTAATGAAACCAAAGATGCACTAACCAAATTTGCCATAGTCATCTTAGTTTTTGTGCTACAGGGTGATTTTGGAAAAATTGCATTTTCAGTCATCCCCTGTAACTCTGTCACATATTAAAAAAGTAAAAACTAATATTTGTAGATTTTTCTACGTAGAATCCAGTGGCGATACTCAGATTTTCTTTAGATGTCACAGTTTTTGAGATATTGACATAACCTACTTTTTTTTTAATGGGACACCCTATATATTTTTTTAAAATCTTTTTCCCGTTGCCAAGAGCTTTTCAAAAATATAGCATAGTCTATATTTATTTTTATAAATAACGTGACAAAATGATTTTTTTCTATAATTTACATTGATAAAAACCAACATAATTAATTAATCACAAATATTGTTCAAATTGCAGACCATTATGGCTCCTACAAGTTTCACAATGTTTATAAATTCTTTTAATAGCATTTTCCAAAATAAATGATTGTCTTCGTAATTCTGCAAAAGCATTTTCCGTTGCAATTTTTAATTGTTGCATGTTGGCATATTGCCTTGAATAAATTTTATTCTTTAAATACCCCCACAAAAAAAAATCCAAAACCGAGAGATCCGGTGATCGTGGTGGCCATCGAACAGGTCCATTTGTTCCAATCCATCTCCTGGGAAAACGTTCATTTAGCCAGTTTTGTATTATTCTAGCATTGTAGGCTGGAGCCCCATCCTGCTGGAAGAATATATCGTTCAGTTGAACCAGTGGAATATCTTCTAATGTTCATAGTTTTTTCTTGTAGAATTTGTAAGTACCCATTAGAGTTTAGGTTTTCTTCATAAATCTTGTAAACTATTTTTCGGTTAAAAATAAAGCAGGAGACATTAAATCCGAACCTGCCTTGACGCTCTCTAGGGAAAATCACGTAGGTGTTTTCTTGACTCCAAAACCGCGAGTTGTGTCTATTAAGAATTCCCGAACTTGTGAAATGTGCCTCGCCTGACCAAGTTATTTTTTTTTCAAAATTATTGTCCAGAGTTTTCATATTTATAAACCAATTGCAGAACTCCAATCTACGTTCAGCATCACTAGGGTGCAGATGATGAATAAGTTTATACTTGTAGGGTTTGAATTTATGTTTTTTTAAAATCCTTTGCACTGTTGTTTTAGACACACCGGTCTCTTCATCTATTTTCCTGCACGAGGTTTCAGGAGTGGCTTGAACAACTGCTAAAACGTTGATCTCTGATTCCTCGTTCTCTTTGTTGTAAACTCGGGGTCGAGGTTTGTCAAAACATCCATGTTGGCAAAAATTACATTTTAATTTTTGAAATATTCTTCTGTCGGGTTGTCTTCTTTCGGGATATCTATATGACAAAATATGTATATAAAATAAATACAAATTCTAAGGTAAAGATTAACTGACCTGTTCAGATAGAGTTTAAGGCCTGGTCTGCGTTTTCATTAGATAATATGAAGCAGGTATTCATATCATATTTCTCAAAGTTATCAAATTTTTGGTTTCGAGCCATATTAAAAAATAATTAAACAAGAAACAACAAGAACAAGAACGATAATAATAAACAAAAACAACGAATAACAATAAATATCAGCACTAAATTTTGGAAAATTTAACCAGGAATAATTTGAGAGAAGCAGTAACTTCAAAAATCAAATACCTAAGTAATGGCAGAACGTTAATTATTTTGTTTTTTGTGTTACCATGGTTACCCACGTCTATCCACTATTATTATCAATGTAAATTATAGAAAAAAATCATTTTGTCACGTTATTTATAAAAATAAATATACACTATGCTATATTTTTGAAAAGCTCTTGGCAAGGGGATAAAGATTTTAAAAACATATATAGGGTGTCCCATAAAAAAAAGTAGGTTATGTCAATATCTCAAAAACTGTGACCTCTAAAGAGATTTTCTTTCTCTAAAGAAAATCTTAGTACGCCACTGGATTCTACGTAAAAAAATCTACAAATATCAGTTTTTATTTTTTTAATATGTCTGACAATAACAGAGTTACAGGGGATGACTGAAAATGCAATTTTTCCAAAATCACCCTGTAGCACACAAACTAAGATGGCTATGGCAAATTTGATTAGTACATCTTTGGTTTCATTAAAAAATAGCACGGGGTCGCGAAAACCGCAAGGTTCTAACCTAAAAAATAAGCGAGATACCCCGTAAAACATACGAAAATGGGACAACCTGTACTTTTATTTTATTATACAACGTGTCCCAGACAACATTTCCAGCATGGGGATCTCGCTTATTATAAAAGATACAGATTTGGTTAAATTAGATGAATTACTCCTAAGGATTAGTGAAATTATAGGACACTCTCCAATTTCCAAATTTCCATGTATTTTAAGACTTATGGCAAGAAAAAGAAAAATGTCAAATTTCTTTTTCTTGTAATATCTTTTTTGTTATATTAGACATATAAATTTTATTTGCACTTTCTTAAGATATTTTTTATGCAGAATTTAAATGTCAATTTGGATTTTTTTTGTACTTTCTATTTTTTAGTTTCAACCCCTAAATTAAATTTTTCTTATGGAACGACAAGTCGGCTTTGAAATAATTGATCGTGTTTTTTTATCCTCTTTACAATGATATAGCACATGTACTATCTATTTTTATAAACAACAAAGAAAATTTAAAAAAATGTATTTTATTAAAGACTAACAATAAGTAGGCCGTGAAACATGAGAAAACGACAAATAATAGATAACAACAAGAGTTAAGCAGGTAATAGTATTGGAGATAATTATCCAATTATAAAAGATGTTCAAACAATTGACCATTCCGTTCTAAACATAATTGTGCCCTGAGTAGTGTCGACGTAATTGCTCTGCGTAGTTTTTGGCGTTTAATGCTACCAAATGCTGCAAGAACAGCTTCACGAAGATCTTCGGCATGCTCAAATGTTTGCACGTACACTCGATTTTTTACGTAGCCCCAAAGGAAAAAGTCCAAAGGCGTTAAGTCTGGAGATCTGAGTGGCCATAAAATCGGCCCTCGATTACCAATCCATGAATTTGGAAACCGATTATTAAGATATTCGTTGATGACGTTTGAATTGTGGGTGGGGCGCCATCTTGTTGGAAGCAGATATTAATATTCTCAATCAGTGGTAAATCATCAAGTTTATTTTCTAAATCAGTTTGTAGTAAATTCAGATACCTTTCACTATTTAATGTTTCGTTAAAAAATATGGGCCCAATAAGTTTAGCGCCTAAAATGCCACATCAGACGTTAAAACCAAATCTTATTTGATGCCGACTTTCCTTAACAACGTAAGGATTTTCACGGTCCCAAAAGTGAACATTGTGTCGATTGAAAAGGCCATTATTTGTAAATCTGCTTTCGTCAGACCACAAAATCGTGGCTGGAAAATTATCGTTATTCTCACATTGATTAACATTCCATTGGCAAAATTGTAATCTTCTCCCCTGATCTCCATCTCTAAGTCCCTGTAGAATGGTGTACTTATACGGATGATACCTGTGACGTTTTAAAATTCTTTGTGATGTAGTTTTCGAAATACCAGTGTTATGTTCAATTTCTCTAACAGATGTTGAAGGATTTTCAATAACTGATTGTAATACATTTAGTTCTGCATCTTCATTCCGTAATTTCGGATTTCTAGTAGGTTTTGAAAATGAACCATATTCTTTTAAATTAATTACCAAATTTCTGTACGTACGAGCACTGGGCTGCTTTCTTTCAGGATACAGCCTCAAGTACATCCGTTCAGCTTCTAAACTGTTTTTATGAGACAAGATGTAACAACTCAACATATCAAACTTTTCAGTATTAGTAAATAAAGCCATGTTTGACACAAAAATATTCTGGAACGAATAATTTTTAAGTGACATTAAATTCGATTGTGTTTTTATGTTTCACGGCCTGCTTATTGTTAGAGTCTTTAATAAAATACAGTTTTTTAAATTTTCTTTGTTGTTTTTAAAAATAGATAGTACATGTGCTATATCATTGTAAAGAGGATAAAAAAACACGATCAATTATTTCAAAGCCGACTTGTCGTTCCATAAGAAAAATTTTATTTAGAGGTTGAAACTAAAAAATAGAAAGTGCAAATAAAAATCCAAATTGATATTTAAATTCTGCATAAAAAAATATCTTAAGAAAGTGCAAATAAAATTTATATGTCTAATATAACAAAAAAGATATTACAAGAAAAATAAATTTGACATTTTTCTTTTTCTTGCCATAAGTCTTAAAATACATGGAAATTTGGAAATTGGAGAGTGTCCTATAATTTCACTAATCCTGAGGAGTAATTCATCTAATTTAACCAAATCTGTATCTTTTATAATAAGCGAGATCCCCATGCTGGAAATGTTATCTGGGACACGTTGTATAGGTACCTCAACTACATCCTTTTCTTTAATTACAAGTAATCAACATAAAGTGTTATTTAAATAAATTATATAACAACAAATTACCATTATTTTCTAATTAGTTCATTACCCAATGTTAAATTTAAAGTGATATAGGTAATATAATTAGGTGTAGAAAATGGTTAAATAACTTTCCCTTTAATTAATCCTAAGTATCTAACGTAATTACATATCGATTATTGTTATTCCTCAAATATTCTAATAAAATGTAGACAATTAAGGGATTGCTATCAGTGTACTGGAATTTGGAAACGATACTCATCGATCAAACACCAGTTGTGTCTAAAATTCCTAAGGCAAGAAAAACGTGTGAGCGTTCCAAAATTGTTTACAACATCTTTAACAAGTTTAGCTAGTAGAAAAATTTTTCAACTTTGACAAAATTGTTTACAACATATTTAACAATTTTAACAGAAGATAACTGTAAGTGTTATCGAAACGTTTAGATTGTATAATTTAAAATACACCATTAAAAAACCCAAAAAAGATAATTATTTTATTATGTATGATAATGGTGAAAGTTTACATTTTCATATGTTTTGTTTTTTATAGGGATGATACATTTTGTGAGGATCATATGGATAAAAAATTAGAAGAATTTTACTATGTCTTTATTACCGGAATTAGTGGATCCACGCAGCTCTATAATTTGTTTACAATGTTTTAGAAAACTTTGTCTTTTTCTTTGATACAAAATAAATAAATAGAATAACTAATTGTTTTATTTTAATTTTTACTGATACCAATACACTATAATTTAAAAAGATGCATACATAAAGTACATCCCATTTTAATTTAAATAATAGTTTGAAGGATTCAAAGTTAAACCGATTACGTATGTGTTTCAATACTAATAGGCACTTGCTAAGGAATACCTGAAGATCTTTGTGTCCTCCGGTCATTTAATGAGCCGACCATGTTGCTATATTTTCTAGTGGAATTTGTACCTTATTGACATTAGAACATTTATCGTTTTTATAATGTTTTAAACAGTAAATTAGAAAACAGTTCGTATTTCGTCTAAATATATGGTTTTGTTAAAAATATTATCAGTTATAAATATACTAGAAATTTAATCACTACTGGGAAAAAAATTCAATAAAAAATTATAGAAATTAAAATTAAAAAATAAACTATATTAAAACATTTAGGAAGGTTGCGGGACTATTTTGACGTCTTACGCGTTTCTCTAAAGTATCAGATAACTTCATAATAATATAAAAATTTAGAACGTTTTTAACATTGCTCTTATGGGGGTTTGATGTGTTGCCTAACCAACTATCGAGCCCCCCTCCCCCCCTAAGGTCCATTGGTATGTTTATATCTTTGAAATACACAGCTGTTTCAGAAATATTTAATAAAAAATCAGCTCCCCCACAGCATCACCGCTAACTTTCTCCGAAAAAGAAAAAGAAAACGCTTAAATACAAAATTTTAAGTACGTACGTGTTTTAGTTTTGGTGTTATTGTGGGTATTAAAACACACGCACACGCGCACACGCACACCCACACCCACCCACCCACCCACCCACCCACCCACCCACACACACACACACACACACACACACACACACACACACACACACCACAACACCACAAAAAACACACATACGCATACGCGCACGAGCAACTAACCCCCCCCCCCACTCACACAAACGCGTGTCATTGATACTAGCCTACTAAAAAGACGCATTTAGTTTGTTGTGTATTCTATCTCACTTAGCACGTGAACTGATTATACTGTCTTTGTTTTACTTATTATAATTCAGACCCGCGATATTTTTCCATACCGGTCTAGCCAATAACCAGTGACTTTTAGCGATTTTATAGCCATTTATGTGCCTGAGCGTTTACATTTACACATATTTAGTAAAAATTCTCTTCGAGTGACAGTAGCCTGTTCCTTGAGCTGGGTATTTTTGAATACATTATACTTCGCCATATGACTTCGAACCATAATGGAACAGCGCGATTTTAATTTTATATCTCCTTTTAAGTATCTCAAACGATGTTATCTTATCCATTATATAAAATTCCCAACAAAATTTACTGCACTGCACGATGTCGAGGTCACTATACAATTTAAAATGGGGTAATTGTAAACACTGTTTGCCGTATGCCTTACGTTTGCAATGCGCGCTGGCGGCATGCTTGCTGTTTTGTCACGGAGTGTTGGAAACCTCTTTGTAAAATGACAATGTGAGATTCGTATAGACGAACGTTTCACACGTGTTTGCTGTCATATATGACAAAAATCAACGTTGAAAACCAATCAAACCTTCTATTTTGTTAAAAAAATCGTGTACAAACGTAAGTGTGTGTGATGTAATTGTGACTGTATGAAAAGTAAACTTTGCAATTTACTTGCATGACCGGTTACGGTATCAATTTCAAGGTTAAATCTGTTATTTGAACGTTTACATTTCCTCCTGAAAAAAAAACACATTGGGGCAATTTTGAACACACTGAATGGGGGTAATTGTGACACCTACAGTTACCTACCAATTGCGTTAGCATTACACTATAAGCAACATGTTTCCTCCAGAATATCCAGAAATTACAAGAAGAAGGCGCCTGTACCCTACTACAGCCAAGAAGATTTGGCCAGAATTCGCAAAATTAAAAGTCAACATTGATAGGATAAGAACAGGAAGACCAATAACACTCTCGGTTGAGTTTGAAGACGAACTTGAAAACTGTGTGACGGCCAAAGCAAGAATCGGATTTCCCTGCAATAAAGACGACGTGAAAGCACATAACTTGTACACTCCGTTCAAGAATGGTTTCCCTGGTGACGACTCATACTAGGGATTCGTGAAAAGGCACCCATGACTGTCGGAACATTTCCAAAAATGTCAAGATGTCAGAAAAAACTACACATCGTTTACAACTTCTACGAAGTGCTAGCGTCCCTGGGGGATCTAGATATGAATCTACGTCGGTCTTGGCAACGGTTTCTCCTGATGCGCGTCTTCCTCCACTAATAATATTTAAGGGTGTTGCGGTGCAAGCACGTTGGGCTAGTTAGAAAGTTTATCCTGGAATGCTTTATACGACATCTTCTAATGGATGGTGGAGGAGCCGGTTTTCAATTATTTGATAGCTAAGTCATTGATACGTCATGTGACACACCCGCGGTTTTCAAGAAATAATAAACTACAGCCTTGACTAAACTGTCTTAAAACCAGTGGGCCAAAAGTTTAAGTAAATGTGCCAAACAACTGGAGAAGAAAGAATCGGACCGCCTAACAGAACTTCAGTTTATAGAGACGTTAGGGTTGCCTGGAAGGCTTCTATGAAATCACAGAACATCATCAAGGGATTTTCATCCACCAGACTATTTCCCTGCGATCTTAAACAGTTTCTAGAATCTTTATTTGGTCCAATAGGGTTGAGTGTACAAGAAGAAGAAATTGCAGGTTGCAACTGTGTCTACTCGTAGGTCCCAATCAGGGTCACTGTCTCACCAGAATATTCCTTCAACTGCAGACTTGAGTTTATCAAACGTCAGCAAGGATTTTTTATCGCTGAATTCAGATTCACTTGAAGGAACGGTTTCCTCATCACATTCTCAAGCTCTTGTAGATCATGGAAGTACATCTGCCCTCAAAACTGAGAACGTACGTAATCTTCCAGTAGGTTCGCCTCTTACCACCACTCAGATATTTGCGTCAAAAATAAGTACTAAATGTGTTCCAAATGACCAACTACTCCCAGAAGAAAGGAAGTTATACCTCGCCTGAAACCACAAAAGTACTGTGATGTTTTAAGCACAGAAGTGTTGGCAAAACAGAAAGTATTAATTGTGAGTCAACCAGAAGAAAAGAAAACTCTGCAAAAATGGAAAGCAGAATAGAAAGTGAAGACGATGACGCTCACTGTCCTCAGGAAGATGAGATATGAGATTGCGTCCAAAGCAATGCAATTCCTTATGTTCTTTATGAAGCAATGATATTTTTTATTAGTGGATTCCTTGGGAGGCCGCAAGAAGCATACCCATTATGTACGCCGTGTGGATGTAATCGATGATGAAAGGAACTTAACTTATCCAGGGTTATCAATCACACTTTCACTACATTCTTCATGATCCCGAAGGGTGAATCAATCAAAAAAGACATGAGGGCGTTTTTGTAATTTTTTTGCGGCCGAGTTAGCGTCTAAGAGAAGTAGTGTAATGTTATTCTACTATTACTTAATGCCAATAAAACAGATTTTAACATTTACTATTCATGCTTCTTCTGAATGAACTACCATAGTACGCACATTAGATAACTCTAAATTTGTGCAGGTATACAGTCAAGAGAGAATTGTTCACATGCCCCCCTTGAATACCTCGCTAAAACTGTATAATTTAAAAGCCGCGCGTCCCACGACGTCGTGCGGTATTTGTAAGCACGAGGAATCCCATTACAGGAATGAATTTCCATTGCACAGAAATTGTCGGGAAGATTAAAAAGCTAAACATAACACTAATCCAATTCAAAATACCGAAATTGGATCTCTCAAATGGTTAAACGAAAAAATATGTAAAAATCGCTTACATTTACCCCACCTGAACTTATACCTAAAGTGTTGAGTAATCATTTAATTTATTTATTAGTGATATTTATTTATTTTTTCATCAACTGTGAACATTCAATATTTTACCGTATATAATTTATTTAGAACACCTAATTTCGATGGGTTATGTACAGTGTTTACGTATAGTTTGTAATAATACCGGATGGCTACAAAAGAACGTCCCAGTTTCAATCGTATATTAGAACAGTTTAATTTAGACTCCTTAGATCAAACCATATATCAAATTGAACTAACCTAATTTTTTTTCTCTTACAAATGTTCAATATATGCACCATTAGTTATACGGCAGACAACTAACCTAAAATCCAATTATTCCCACACTTTGGTTAACAAATCTGGAGTTATGGCAGAAATTGCCTGCCTTTTCAATTCGGTGTCTCAAATCTGGTAAATCACTAGGTAGTGGCGAAACGCAGGCAAAATATTTTATAAACCCCAAACGAAAAAAACAACAATAAATTTACTCTTTTGAAATGTACAAAGTATAGTATTTTTCCTTATAAGCACCTAGGTAAACAATTAAAAAATCGTAAGTGTGCATAAGATAACGTGTAATTTCCTGCTTAGTAATGTAATCAAGTTCTTTAGTGTAATTACACATAATGAAAAGTACCAAAACTGTATCTTTATAACTAATTTTTACTTCCTTATATGTGCGAAGCACCCATACGTAAAGTATTGTTATCGATTTCGAGTTTTCCACGGATTTACACGCTTTCAGCATTTTGAAAACTATCTGCACCATTTTTGATGTGCGAGTGAGTAAGTGTGTGCAAGCGGGCGAGTGTGCATATATGTGTTCTGCGCACTTTATTTTTTTTTATTTACTCCATGTTAAAGGCGGCTTCCTACAAAAAACTTTTATAAAGAAAAAACTTATCTAAAATTAAATTAATCTGACCAACGCCAGTAATAATTCTAAATTATTACTATAATAATTCTAAGTTAACAGGTGGTAGGCACGTACACTCCATGCCAGCCGGGGAGGTACCACCACCCTTACCATGAGCTCCTTAATATTGGGTCTCCGATTTTCTGAGCTCGGTAAGGGCTGCCGGTTACCTTTTCCATCATCCTTAATCTATTCTCATCCTTATTCTTCCTTCTCGCCCTCACTGTCTTTCTATCGGATTAAAAGTCCCAAATTAAAAAATAAGATGGCTGTGGTTTCTAGGGTTATAAATTCCGGACGTAAAATCCTGCCCCATTCGGATGTCCGGGAGGGCAGGGCCCGAGCGACCTCGGTCATCGAAAGTATCAACTTTCTGATTCACTACTGCAACATCCGCGGTATCAGGTCTAATCTTAATGCTATTCACCAACATCTTGAACAATTACAACCCGATATTTTGTTTCTATCTGAAACACAAGTCTCCTCTGAAAGCTCCGAGTCACCCGACTTGCAATTTCCTCAATACCACCTTCACTCTAACTTTCGATAGGCGTATGTGCCTACATCAAGGACAGAATTGCTTGCAAGAGGGTTTCTTCCTTAGAAAATAAGAATTTTGACGTGATTTGGTTTAAACATTCTGGTCCTAATTTTGTGAAATTCTACTGTTGCATTTATAGGTCTCCTAATTACAGCAGCTTTCAAGACTTCTTCGATTACCTTAGTATGAAAGTTGACTATCTCCTGTCTCAGTTTCCTTTTTGCGATATCTCATTTGTAGGCGATTTCAATGTTCATAACTCTAATTGGCTTCAGTTTTCATCTACTACAAATCCCGCTGGTCATAGTGCAGAAACATTTGCTATTTCATGTGATCTCACACAAATGATTTCTGAACCCACAAGAATCCCTGATAACCCTAACCATACTCCACATCTTCTAGATCTCTTTCTTACATCAAACCCTCTTGCTTATAAAACTTCTGTTCTTTCGCCTTTAGGTCTTTCCGACCATTGTCTAATAAAAATCATTTCTACTGTACCTAATTCCACTGTTGTTCGCAAAACCGATAGAAACTTGTGGTGTTTTAAGTCAGCTCGATGGAGTGATTTACGGGATTTCTTTGCAACCTTTCCATGGCGTGAATATTGTTTTAAGTCGTCCTCTTCTTCGGACATCGCTCTTTCAGTATCTGAAGTCATCCTCATGGGAATGGAGTTATACATTCCCAAAAAACAGTACCGTATAGGTCATTCAGGTTCCCAACCCTGGTTCAATAAAGCTTGTGCTGATGCAATATCTTTAAAAAATAAATGTTACATTAAATGGAAATCTAATAAATCGGTCGACAGTCATGTGGAATACGTTGGTGCTAGAAATATCAGCAAAAGTGTCATCACTAAAACTAAAAAGTTGTTCGAACAACGAACATGCAATGAACTAGCTACAGCTCCTTTAGGCAGTCGTAAATTTTGGTCTTTAGCTAAAGCCATTAGTAAAAACTTTGGAACATCTTCATTTCCCCCCCTGACGTCTATTGACGGATCGGTATTTGCTGATTCTGTAGACAAAGCCAACGTTTTTGTGGATTTGTTTGCATCAAACTCGTGTCTCAATGATTCTGGAAAAGATGTGCTCCTAGTCAACTCTTCTTCATACGCTATGAAACCAATTCATTTTCGGTACAAGATCTTGGAATCGATCATCAGTAGGCTTGATCTCAATAAGGCGACTGGCCCAGACGGTATCCCAGCTATTGTCTTAAAGAAATGTTCCCCCGAACTAGTACCAGTCCTACCTAAGCTCTATACGATCTCTATGTCTTCTGGGGAATTCCCTTCATCATGGAAGTTAGCAAATGATCAACCTATTCCCAAAAAAGGCGATAAGACCGATCCCTCAAATTACCGACCAATTGCCATCACTTCCATTTTGTCTAAAATCATGGAAAAAGAACTCAATCAGCAACTACTCACGTTCCTTGAAACTAACAAACTCCTTAGTGACCACCAATATGGGTTTAGGCAAAGTCGTTCAACAGGCGATATTCTTTCATATGTGACCCAAGTTTGGAACAATACACTAGAGCAGTCCGGTGAAACAGTTGTAGTCGCTTTAGATATCTCAAAGGCATTTGACCAAGTTTGGCATAAGTGTTTACTTGCCAAACTCACCTCGTTTGGGTCAAATGATACGCTCATCAACTGGGTTTCTAGTTTCCTTGATAAAAGACGAATACGTGTCGTAGTTGATGGCTTTTTTTCAAAAGAAGTTAGCATTAACGCGGGCGTACCACAGGGATCCGTTATAGCGCCTACACTTTTTCTACTGTACATAAATGACCTTATTTCTTCAACAACTAACCCCATCCATTGCTTTGCTGACGATAGCACTCTTCACTGTAGTTCATCTCAGTCTACTCATAGTGATAATCCACCTTCTATGTCAAATCAAGAAATTAAAGCTGAAATGGCAAATTCAATCAACAAAGACATTCAACGTATTCTCGAATGGGGAAGCAATAATCTAGTTAAATTTAATGCTAACAAAACTCAGTGTTGCCTTATGTCCGCCAAAAAAGATCGATCATTTCCTGTTCTAAGTATGAATGGCTCAGTTCTTAAGTTTTCAGACTCTATTACTCTGTTGGGTATGACTGTATCTTCAAATCTCTCATGGGTTGACCATCTTCTGTCAGCTACCAAAACAGCTCTTCGTAAAATAGGCTTTTTGTACAGATCTAAGCGGTACTTTACCTCTCGACAACTCCTTCTGCTGTATAAGGCCCAAATTTGGCGTCATCTGGAATATAATTCTCACCTCTGGGTTAGTGCTCCCCAATACGCTCTCGATATCGTTGATCGTATTCAAAAGAGAGCGATTAGACTTATAAATGACCCGTCCATAACTTCTCACATACAGTCCCTTGAGCATAGAAGGATGGTTTCAGTTCTATCTTTGTATTATCGTTATTACAACGACTATTGTGCTGCTGAATTATATTCTTTGATACCATCTCGGGCTATCTTTTCGAGAAACACTCGGTTCGCTCATTTACATCATCAGTATGCAGTACAAATCTCCACTTGTCGTACCAAACAGGCGCAATCCACATTTTTCTACACGGCTTCTAAACTCTGGAATGATCTCCTTAGTTCCCGTTTTCCTCTCACTTATGATATGAGAAAATTTAAGGTGTCTGTTCATAGGCATCTATTGGCAATTCATTATCCCTCTATCCACCCTCCTAAGTGTTCCTGAGTGCTTTAGCACGATAGGCCTAATTTAGCCTGTTCAGGTCCACAATCATAAAAAAAAAAAAATACGGAGATTTATAATAATCGGATACGAATTTTTAAGCGATCGTGGCTACAGGCATGGTTTCAAAATGCTGAAAAGGTGTAAATCCATTGAAATCTGGATATCGATTTTTTCACGAAAATAATACGGCTTCGCACATAAAAAGAAATCTTGCTTAAAGATAATTAAATATTAAACAAGTTTCCTTAATGAACTTGTTTGTAGAGTAATAAATAAGCCCCAAAAGTTACAAAAGGCCTAAATTAACTGTTGTCTATATGAGAAAAAACATCACTTTTTTAAAGATAATTCAATTTTAGTTCAATTTCTTATACATTTTTTAATACGAATCGAAATAAGCGTTAAAAATTAATTTAAACATGTTACACAAGTAGTCATATCAAAGCGGAAAAAGAATTAACTGTTGGGCGTGATTTTCATATTTGATAAACGAAGATGGAGAATCCCTATTTGATTAATAGAAATTTAAATAAAGTTAGGTAATTTTTCTTAACGTGAATGTCAAACCAAAGATTATGTATATTGTACTATACCGTGTGTCCCGAATAAAAATGAATAGCATGGGGATCTTGGAAACCGTTAGAGTTACAAAGATCTTCACATTAGGAAAAAGTTACGCCACACCGAACCTTGCAAAATGGCGTTTTAATCAAAATTTGAGCATTTGCTATAGGTAAATTTACTGTGGTGTATATTTTATCAATTTATGTATTTATTAATAGGTATCTTATTGTTAAAAGTTATAAATAAAGTTAGTTTCCTGTTTCTATGAAAGTGTTGCTTCAGTTCAAACAATTTATGTTGTTGCAAACTGAACAAAACTAAATTATCGTAATACAGGGTCGTAACAAAAGAATGAAAAAGTAAATTAAATTACTCCAAAACGCAATTAGATCGATCGCTACTTGCAATACATCAATGAATTTGGGATGCAAAAGTCTTCCAAAATACGTTCTAAAAAACCAGGGTTGTATTTAAAAAAAATCAGGTTGATGGTTTTTTAGCCCGAAACGTCGGAAAAATATTAAGTGTGATATGTCATTGGATTTAGAATTAAAATTAGAGTTTACTAAGAATAAAACAAATTTTTTGGACAATTTAAACAAAATGAAGTTGCGAAAAACTGAAACGTCAACTTGTAGAGCAGAAAAAGTAGCAATGAGAATGTGAAATTTATTTTGTCATACCTTTTAAAATAAAGTCATAAAAAAATAAAAACGAAACCCCGAATTTTCAGTTTTTTTCCAAATATTTTCGGAAGTATTCGGAATTTCCCAGATTTTAAAAGGTCATTTTGCAAGGTTCGGAGGGGCGCAACTTTTTCCTAGTTTGAACATCTTTGTAACTCTAACGGTTTACAAGATCCCCATGCTGTTCATTCGTATCCGGGACACACGGTATAAAGAGAAGTGTTCAATATATAAAATTAGCCAGGTAGCATGTATACAATATATATATATATATATATATATATATATATATATATATATATATATATATATATATATATATATATATATATATATCAGGGTGGCGCATTAGTGTGACAAAGTCCCATATCTCCTTTATTTAGAGATACAAAAAAAAAATTAAATACAAAAGTTGTAAGATATGTTCTGGTGCATATTCCAAAAATATTTTTAATTATACATAGTAGACACATTTTATGTATAATGTCCTATACCTAAGTCTAACCGTTATTGACAAATTTCAATTTTTTTTTTTTCAAAAATGACGTTTGCAGGCCAAAACATAGGTGCAAATCTTTTCTAAACGAAGCCTTTATCAATTAGTTATGGTTGGTTTCCTTGGAAATGGGGACCTACTCTAATGGGCTGTATTGATGTTTTTGTAATGCATTCATACAGGGTGATCAAAAATGGACAGTAAAAAGTAGATTAAAAAAAACCTATAGTCATTTTTTTTAATGGAAACCCCCTATTTTTTTAATTCTATCTTATTTAGCATTAAAAATAAGGGTGACTTTGTGTAAGAGTGTATATTCCAAAAAATTGTAGTTTTTGAAATAATGACAATTTAACAATTTTTTATTATAAAAACGCTATACGGCTTTCAAGTTTTGTTGTTAGTTGGCCGTGACGGCGAGGCGTGGCATATAAAAATAATAGATATCATCAGAAACGTCATTATTTATTGTCAGTTGATAATTTGTGTGATGCATTAGTGTATTTTATAGCAAATTGATTTAAAACTTGAATTAAAATTGTAAATAATGAATTTTTCACAGGCTGAGATGGTTGATATGATTTTTGTTTTAGGAGCTAGTGATAAGAATACGCTCTTAGCAAGAAGACTGTATCGACAACGGTTTTCAGAGACGGCAACCTGAAATAAGGGCATTTGAAAAGCTTTTGGAGCGTTTTGAAAGAACTGGCAATGTGTTATATGAAAAAAATACTAGCGAAAAACGTGCACAGACTGAGGAAAATCAATTAAATGTACTATTAACAGTTACCGAAAATCCATATGTTGGACAACGACCCGTTTTTCAGCAGATTGGTGTTGAACGACGTACGGTACAGCGGATATTGAAGTCTCAAAAAATGCACCCCTATCACATTCAACTACTTCAAGAGTTGGTTCCTGAAGATTATCAAAGACGACTGGAATTTTGTCAATGGGCTCAAAACAAAATAAACCAACAAAGAAATTTTGTTCATTTGATTTTATTTACAGATGAGGCCACATTTCACAGAAACGCAAGTGTAAACAGACACAATTTTCATTACTATTCCACCGAAAATCCACATTTTGTAAGATATACTTCTCAAACTAGATGGTCTTTAAATGTTTGGGGAGGTGTTGTCGGTAATCAAGTAATTGCACCATATTTTTTTGATCAACGAGTAACAGGGGAAGTATACTTAGACTTTCTGCAAAACCATCTACCTAGTTTGTTGCGTCAAGTGCCACAGGATACGCAACAAGAAATGTGGTTTCTTCATAATGGGGCCCCAGTACATCATACAGGTCCGATAATAACTTTTTTAAATGCTAGATATCCAAAATGTTGGATTGGGAGGGAGGGCCTGTTGCTTGGCCTGCTAGATCCCCAGATCTTACTAAAATGGACTTTAGCATATGGGGGTACGTCAAAGAGCAGGTTTATAAAATACCGCCTACAACAAAGGAAGACATGAAGATTAAGATTAGAAACTGTTTTCAAAACATTAGTGTTGAAATGTGCAGAAATTTAAGCAGCGAATTTGAGAGACGTATTGCATTGTATATTCAAGAAAGAGGCGGACATTTCGAACAACTTATTAGGTAGTACGTATTTGACGCGTTTCTAGTACTTTTATCTGTATAATTAGTTACAGGTTTAGTTACATTAGAGGTGTTAAGTTTATGATTAGAATTAGGACATAATTTGTTGAATCAAAAATTTATTGTCTTTACTTTAAGTTCGTTTAATAAAATAATTATTTACATGGGGTTCAATAAATTGTAATATTTCGATCTGAAGTGCTTGATTTTTTTTGTTTCGCCGCGCCCCGGCGTCACGGCCGACTAACAACAAAACTTGAAAGCCGTATAGCCTTTTTACAATAAAAAAATGTTAAATTGTCATTATTTCAAAAACTACAATTTTTTGGATTATACACTCTTATACAAAGTTACCCTTATTTTTAATCCTAAATAAGATAGAATTAAAAAAAATAGGGTTTCCATTAAAAAAAAAATGACTATAGGTTATTTTGAATCTACTTTTTATTGTCCAATTTTGATCGCCCTGTATGAATGTATTACAAAAATAACAATACAGCCCATTAGAATAGGTCCCCATTTCCAAGGAAACCAACCATAACTAATTGATAAAGGCTTCGTTTAGAACAGATTTCCACCTATGTTGTGACCTGCAAACGTCATTTTTGACAAAAAATTTTAAATTTGTTGTTGAGTCTAAAATTGTATGTAGAATCTAAATATGTAATAATATATAGGGTTTTCTATTTAAAAAAAATTTAAAATTACTTCTAAGCTTTTATGATCTACCCTGTATAATTAAAAATATTTTTGGAATATGCACCAGAACATATTTTACAACTTTTGTATTTAATTTTTTTTTTGTATCTCTTTAAATAAAGGAGATATGGGGCCTTGTTACACTAATGCGCCACCCTGTATATATATATATATATATATATATATATATATATATATACTTTATTCATTTTAATTTCTATCTATCATTTATTAATTCTAATTTATTATTAATCTAAAAAAATAACGAATAACGAATAACAAAATTAAACTAAATTTAATATTAAATTACAACAAATGCTCCACATGATGGCCGTTGGTTGCAAGGCATGGTGAAATCCATTTATGTAAAGAACGTCTGATCCGTTTGTAAATGTTACGTAACATTGCAACCATTTTGAACCCGCAACCAAAGTTGTTCACGCGTTTGTATTGGTGCAGAGGGCAACATAGATTTGAGAAAACCCCATACACAAAAATCGCACGGCAATCTAGCTGGCCATTGAACTGGGCCGCCTTTACCCATACATCTGTTTTCGAACGTCTGATTCAGAAATTGACGCACATTTCTATTAAAATGAGCCGGGCACCCATCTTGCATATACCACATGCCTTGCCGAATATTTAGAAAAACCTCCACTAGTAACGTGGGTAAAATATTCTCAAGAAAATTTAAATAATCTTCTCCTGTCAATCGACCGGGCAGCTCTACAGGTCCAATTAGATGTTTCATCTGTTTCACAACATGAATAGTGATGTGAATTTTGTAGATTATCAATCCCATCTTTGGTGAAAGTTCATTCATCCGAAAATGAAATGCGGGAAAAAAAGTTGGGTCCTTAATTTTCTATTTCTCAACCAATTGGAAAATGTTAAGCGAGCATGTACTTTTTTAAAATGAAATGGGTATAAGTTCTCTTTGTGTACAATTTAATTAATTGATGTTTTAGAAATTCCAGGATGCATGGAGGACAATCTTCGTACACTTAATTCTGGATTATCTTCGAGATCCATCAGAACAGCTTCTTAAAATTCTTACAACTGAATTTTCCCGCAATCTTTGATGAAGGGCTATAAAGCTGGTATCAGTGGGATGCATTCTTTCAGGAAATTTCTCTTCATACCTACGTTGTGCCTCTCGAGCATTACACCGAACTTCCCCATAAATTAAATGCATATCTCTATATTCTTCAGCAGTAAACGAAACCATTTTTCAAAGAAATGTAAACTAAAATTTTACTTCTAATTAAAACAAATATGGAACTATTCAAATAGCAATTAATGATACTCTATTATCACCACTGACACATTTGTCAATAGTTTAAGACATATTGTAACTCTACAAGTTGTCAAATTCATTTGTTTTTATTTTTTTTTTCAATGGCCAGCTAGATCGCCGGACTTAAATACGTGCGATTTTTGTGTATGGGGTTTTCTCAAATCTAGGGTATACTCTGTACCAATACAAACGCGTGAACAAATTTGGTTGCAAGTTCAAAATACTTGCAATGAGTTCCGGCAGTACGTAATATTTACAAACGGATTAGACGTTCTTTAAATAACAGAATCGCACTATACCTAGCAACCAACGGTCATCATGTGGAGCATTTATTGTAATTTAATATTAAGTTAGTTTGTTATTCGTTATTTTTTAGATTAATAATAAATAAGAATTAATAAATGATAACAAAGAAATTAAAATGAACAAACTTTAAAAAAATATGTATACAATACAAAATAACAAATAAAGGGTTGTATTAAAAACCATACGACGTTTTTTCTTGAAAACGGTTGGTTTTAGAGATGTTCAACAAGAGTACCTTTTTCACGTGGAAACTATCAGAGAATCATATTCTCACAGAAAATTGATAATCGAATGCAAGCGAAAGAAGTTAGGGTAAAAAAAATGTATAGGGCCCCTAGTCCGACCCTGTACATGATATCCACTTGTCTCTAATCACTAAAAACGGTAATTATCATTGGTAAATAGTATGCCAAATTTGAAAGGTAAAATCTAAGGTAGTTCCAGAATAATTAAGCAAAAACCAGTTTCGTGACGTCATTTCCGGATCTAAGTTTACAGGAAATTTTTTTTATATTTTTCTCTGTAAAATCACCCATTTCATTTTGTAGGGGTTGTTCCGGGACACCCTGCATGTACACGCACACACACTTTTACAATACAAACATTTGCATACGTGTATATGTTTAATTGATTACATGTGTTTTACACATGTAATATAAGAACAAATAAAAGTTAAAAATATTCGTATCGCCACTGATTAGATCGTGTTCCTACTATTTTGTTAATATACCACAAAAATAGGCATAAGAAAGTTACTGTGCTGATCACATTAGATTTTACTTTCGTATGCGCGAAGCATCCATAGTTTTCGTGAAAAAAATCGATCTCAACTTTTCAACGGATTTACACGTTTTCGGCATTTTGAAAATCATATAGACTATTTTCGACTTGATGCATGTGTGTTACTGGGCGTGCGCAGGTGTGTACGTGCTGAAATTTTGTTGAGGTAATGTACGAAGCGAGGAGAATTCAAATCTGAAATAATATATAAGGTGTTCCATTAAAAAATATATGTTTGTGTTGTCATGAACTTATGGGCCACCGTGTATTAGTGAAAGTATTTTTAAAATGTGCTGTCTAGCAAGCATTTTATTGCTCCGTTATAATATTCTTTGTAATATAAATCATTTAGATGTAATAGAAGACGGGAGCTTAAGATGCGCAGGACTCTGTAGGCACATAAACTGAAATGCAAAATAACACTTGCTCATATGCAAAATTATCAAAATTCACAATTTACCGTTGCACTTTTTCAATTCGTTCTATGTGACTTTGTAAGAAGGAAACCAGATAATACAATTATAATCAGATATTGATTTTATTAGGGATACAAGAGGGCAACTAGACATCTTATATTTGTACAATGGATTGTTATTCTTTTGATAAATCCTGATAAACGTATAGATGGATTATGTGATTAATATAATAGGTAAAAGTCACTGAACTGTCTAAAATAACACCTACTCTGATTGTTTTCACATTTTCAATGGCTCGTTAATAACATAATATTGAACGATACCATGTTCTCGTTCAGGTATTTGTTTACATTTAGTAACGTTTAGACATACACAGTTGTCATAACTCTACTTTGTTACTTGTTAACATATGTATGTAAATCAGTTTGTAATAATCCGGTATAATTTTATTTTGCGGAATATCTTTTGATTGCAGTAAGCATTTGGAGCTTATTCATGAAATAACAGCATTAATAAAAATCAAAAATAGAATTGTCCTAAAGTGGGATCTTTCGGTACCATAACTGTGGTTGAAAAATTAGTTTATTTTATTGTTCGGACAGTTTTGACAGACTGTATGTATTATTATTATTATACTGTTGATAGTTAAAGACTGCAATTTATAAGGCAAACATTTATTACCTAAAGATGCTTAAAGCCAGTCATTAAAAATGTGGTTAGGTACCACCATTTTTCATTAAAGGTGCATTTTACAGCATTAATGAGTTAAAAAAGAGTAAATTAATTTCTATTAACTGTGATACATCTCCCCACCATCCAGTATCTAGCTTCTATTTATGTGCGGTTTAAATTTTATGAAAATATTCCTGATGTACAGATTGTTTTGTAACATACATATAGGTTATAATACACACAAATTTAGCTAATTACAGGATTCCCTGGGTATGTATTACACTTAAACAATGTACAATTAGATGGCGTAGTGAATGTGTTAAAGAATGTCAATGATACCCCTTGTAGTATATAATTCACACAAATTCAGGGAATTGCAGGATTCCCTGGGTATGTATCACACTTAAAAGATATTGTACAATTAGATGCCATAGTGAATGTGTTAAAGAAAGTCAATCATATATTTGTTGATTAGACTTCTGCATTTCTCTCCTTGCACTCAACAGCAATAAAGTACATTATTATTACTAAAATGTTTCAAATTCAATATTGAAATTGAAAAAATTTTCAGATTTTACACCTAATTACTAATATGTGTGGTTTGTACATACACTACAAAATTTAACATAAGTTTACTTAGAACTATGTCAAACCCTAATGTGGGCTTACCATTCTTTATCAAACACAAGTATGGACATACTCGTCTACATTTTCTAAACAATAGATATCACACAAACGGCATAATGTTAATGGGTTTATGTATTTTAATCATATAGAAATACAAATTAGTAAAATTTTCGAAGTAACTATAATTAAAACTAGTCAAACTTAGCAGTAATTATTTTTCAATTTTATATGTAATCTTGATTATAGTGGAATCTCTTTTATCCTGATAGTTAATTATAGTGGCCATTAACGATTTATTCACAATATTGATTAATAATAGAATTTCCACTTTGAATAAAATTAACAAAAATTTTAAATATAGCTTTCAGAAAACAAGCTTTACCTAATGTACTTATAACATATTGCGTTTACAAATACATACTAATTAGTTTAGTTAAAACAGCAATTCACAGTAATAAATTGTTGCTTCTAGAAATTCAGTTCAGCTTTAATAACATCTGATATAAATATGTGAGGTGGTGGTATATTATTGTCCGATACCCGCATAAATACATATTAAAAAAGACGCTCAGTATAATTGTGTACATTCACAGGTTTTCGTCAGATTTTTATTGGTCATTTTTGTCAAACTTGTAATATGTTCTATTACATATCTATAAATTTTTATTTTAGTTTAACAATGTGATTTACCTGTTTAAAGATGTTGATATACTTTTCTAGATACATATATGACACATGTTTCTATATATTAGTACACTTAACTATTACATCTATAATGTTGCAATATGCAATAGTAGCTACCGTGAGCATGAGATTGGTCTATCGTTATTCAAAACAAAATGACAACTGTATCCTAAGCATAACTGCTTGGTTAATGTACGCAAGAATATCCTTTGCCTAAAAAAATTTGTTGTATCAAACACATTGCAAATTTTACCTTTAAAACTAGGAGAGCCACGAATGTCTAATGTACACTCAATGTAATATTTGTTTTCAACAAATATTTCACCAATTAATTTTGATTTACAGTAGATTGATTTAAATGTTAGCTTACTTTTTCACATATCTTTTAATATTTGCTTAACACTACCTTTATAAGATCAATACAATAAACAGTTTAAATATTTCACTTGCAGTGATATTTAGTGGGAAAATCGTAAAAATGCAAGACAAGCGATATAAAATATGACTATCTCCCATTTTATATGAAAAATAGATATAATAATAATTAAAGAACAAAATGTTTGTAACTCCATTCATAATAATTACATACCAAGTAAAATCAAAATACAATTTTGTTGTATATGTGATGCACTCTGTAGATAAATTATAAAAACAAACTAGTAGCTGTGACGCCGCTAACACAACCACAACATTTAGAGATTTCCAGGACATAAAAAGACATGAATGGCAGCTACATGTTGCGTTGTTGCCAATATGTCTACTCAGTACTGTATTTAACCGACTTCATACTTTACATTAAATCTAAAGTAGACTGGCTGGAATAAAATTAAGGTTTAAGAAAACGATCGCGTCCTAGTATTGAATAGGTTTTTTTTATCCACCAAAAATAAAATTTTATGTTATAAACTAAAAAAAAATTATTTTATTCTGAACTAGTACGGATATGCAAGTTCTTTGGTCTGTTAATAGAATGTAATATTCATGTTATAAACTAAAAAGAATTATTATTATTTCATAGAGATGCAAGTTATTTTGTCGGTTATTAGAATACAAAATCTATAATTTTATTTTTCACTTGAGCTGCGCGGGTTCCTTCTCGGATAGGAAGAAAAACTGTAGGTTCCGTGATTGATACGTTAAAGTCCCTTACTAACGGTGGTTATTCAATTAGTGAGCTAGAATTCTAGTGACGGGTAGTGCTAATAACACTTCACTGATGCATATAGAGAGATGCCTGAAATTTTCGTTTATGGCTAGATCTCGGTTCACAAATATAAAAAAAACATATTTATTTATTAATAATTCAGTTTTTCTAACATAAATTAATAATAAAATCTGGTTTGCGGTTCCTTTTTCCTTATCCAAATGGTAGATCATTCGAGAGGTAATTCGTTCGATTTCCGTTACAGTCTATCTTCAGAACTCTATCTATAACTACATTCCTTCCGATCCTATCCTGGCCGCATCTATATTTAATTCAGATCACGCATACATAATTAATATATGTGTATTGGGAATCCATTACTGTTGCCGAATGAGCTTGGAAATCTCAAGCAGCCGGTTCTCCACCTTAGGGAGGAAACACGTTGAATTTTCCTTTTTTTCCTTTTTCCATAAGACCCTGCTCTTCGGTGATCATCTGTTGATCATTGGCCCAAGGCTCCTCTTCTATCACTAACATTTCCAATAATTCGCTTTTTCATTCGAAAGTCTTGCATATTCAAAAATTAGTTTAATACAGGTGGTCATAATATCTATCTATTTACTAGGCAAAAGTCTAATAAAATAGGTCCAATTTTGTATTATTCCGATTTCCTTTTCTCCATAAAATACAAAACGCTCCATCAAAGTGTTTCACGATCAAACCGCAATAGGTGCCGTGCAGACTTACCAAGGTAAGCGGGTTGCCAAGTTAACTGCGGTGGAAATGGGCGGGTTCGATATAAAGCGTAAAATGATTGAAATTTAGTCTCAATCACCTTACACTTACCATAAAACAACAAATAACAACATTCAATCCGGGAAAAATTGTCTCTAGGCGCCATCACCATCTCAAATTTTTCTAAAACCAATAGTCCTAGGCAAGGTGTTAGGTTAATCCTACGTGACTATTCAAACATTCAATTCATACAGCACCCATTCAATTTAAAAGAGTACATTAAATTTGGTTTTAGTAATCTTTAGGTTCAATTACCCTTAAAAAAATTTATCCAAAATTTAATAACATTTTGGAATAACCACGTTGTCGTAAACTTATTGATCACACCCTGTATATTCATAAAAGCAGGGTAATAAGACGTTATCTCGATACTTACTAATTTGCCCTCGTGTACGCATAGACCAATATTTATAAATATCATAAAAATTCTGGAATAAATAAATACCACCCTATTTGGCAAAATAATAATTCGGTCTATTAATTGTTAACCACTAAAACATTAATACCCATCTTAAAAATTGAAAAAAGTAATTATCAGTGCGTCGTTTATGAATCGTGTATCTTCTCAAATACCATTTTTAATTCTTTATCTTTATAATGTATTTAAACATTCAGAAGCACGAATAAATCGCTGTAATTCAAACGTGAAATTTCTGATAAATAAATAAATCGTGATCTGTATTGTGTATTTAATGACTATTGAGTGCAAACTAATGAAATGTTGTAATCTATCTGACTCAAAATAAACAATTTTCAGGTCAATAATTTAGCCAAAATATTAAAAGGTTGATTATTTTTAAACAGTATAATCCTTTATGTAGCTTCATACACAGAAAACAATGAAATATTTTAATATTGATTCTTTTTGAAAATTTTAGATTGTACGGAATCATAATTTAAACAAAAAAAAAAGTTAACAAAACAAAAATATTTACATAATACGCTTCCGAGAAGTAACACTAAAATAATTCTTATAGATTAAGGTTCCTAAATCTTATAATCTAAACATATAATATCAGGTAATGGAGATTGATTAAGTTCCGCTCAAAATTTACCGTGCTTTTGCTTAGCATATGTCAAATGCTGGTTCCTATTTAGTTTGCAGTACCATTTAATGCTGCGGTAAAATATACTGCGGTATACTAAGTTTAAAAAGAAAGGAACTGAGCCAAAATGAAGTGAGGCAAGAAGCGCTAACCTCATAAATGAATAAAGAACTTCACCTATGTTCATGGTAAGCAATTTGTTTCGTAAATTAAATATAATGAAGTGGTACTACAGCAATAGGCACTGAATGAATTAGATTCAGATACCTGAGTCAGTGATTTATGAAAAGACTTTGGTTTGGAAAATGTGAAAATTCGGAAGATACAGGTAAGAATATCACGATTTCTGAATCTTATAACAAAATACAGTAGCGAAGAGGTAGAAAACATTTCGAAGTAAACAGAACAACCATAGATAGGTGCATAGATAGATAATTTACCATGTATTATTTAAATATTGTAATTTGTATTATGTCGTTTAGATGAATTACAAGCTGCTAATATCTTACCATTTATTTCCCATGGGATCCAGCCGGTATCGGCAATAAAAGCAATGTTATTAACACTATGGTACTTGGTAAACCAAGAAACTTATAGGCAAATCAGGATATCATAACATTTCAGGTTGATGTGGACCGCAAGAAGCGATTTACTGATGTATTTGCTGGAGAAGCAGGCATTTTATATGATGTTCGAGTTTTCAACGCTCAGTGTTACATCGCAGTACTATAAATAGGGTAGTACCATTTTACCAAAACGCTAACGCGATTTAGGACATTGTACCGAATGTGAGCAAAGCGCCGACAACCATTTACCCGACTACGCCCAATTCCGCTAAATTTCACTGTTGCACCATGACACCAAACATAGCCAAAACACCGATAACCATTCCGCCAAATACCCCATTTTGCGAATCATTACGACGACGATGTCCAAAGCGCCGAATGACCAAAGCACCGAATGATCAATGCACCGAAAAAACAAAGCGCCGAATGACTAAAACGCCGATACAATAATTTGATAGGTCCAAAACGGCGATGATTGGTGCAAGACCATACACCGTCGCTGGTTTTTTTATAGTAACTTACTCTGAAAAGTTTTAAATTGTGCTTTAGGTAGGTGCGTAATTAACTTTGTTTACTTATCATTTGACATAATATATATTACGTTATTATATCCTATTGTTTTATCTACATAATGGTATTTATGCACGATTATATTATAATATGATAATTATAACTAAATGACTTTGATGTAGCGTCTTTTTATTTCCTGCGGATGTTATTATGACCCAACGGACTATAATGAAGCGTCAAAAATTCAAATAATAGACACAAAACTAAGAGTTTATTTAAAAATATTTACAATGCAATTATTACAATTAGTCATGTTTACATTAGATGGTACAATTCCTCAATTGCATTCATCTTATTTCTGGAAATATCTTAGTTATTGCCCTTAAAACTAACTAAACCAAAGCATTAAATCAATTATCGATCATGCCGCTTTGATACTCGTTTTCATAGTAACGCACCAATACCTACTATCCTAAATGAGAAATGTATTTCTTTTGAAAACAATTAACGTTATAATTCGTTTTAAATATTCAGCATATTAATCGAGCATACAATTTTGTATGCATTGCGAACATAAATTTTGTTATGGTGCTGTGGCACTTTCTAAGCTCTCGCTTTACGGCTCGTAATAGCACTTCGGACCATAAAAACCTCATTATGCCCTTATTGCATAAATAAAACCGTGTAGGAAAAATACTAAGAAACATCATGTGCGTGCGTAGCGCGCCTGCTTGTGTGAGTATGCCCAATATCTTAAAAATTATAAAATTTCACATACGTGCTTAATACTTAAACACCAATATCACAGTGATTTTTGGTAGTGAGCAACATAAGCAATAGAAGCTAGGGGGTATTTCCTTTTATTACAGAAACCAAAAACTAGAATTGCATTTCATTTAAATTTAGACCCAAATATCTAGACTCCAGTTATTTTTGATAGGCATCGGTTCATCGTGGAGTAAATTTGAAATACTTATTCAACATGTAAATATTAAGACATTGTTGACGCTGGAGTGCCGAGGCGGAACAATCAGAATGCAAATGCTTGAATTATAACGTCAAACGAGCTGCATTATTCATTATTATTTGTTGTGGAAATATACATTACCAATTACACCACAAAATTATTAAAAATTATTAATCAAAGTTTGTAAAATAAGCGTCACAAGCAAAACCAAAAAGTGTAAAAAGTAGTACTTAATCAAAATTAAACATCTGGTGTGAAATAACGCACAGCCTTCCAATCTACAAAGTGGAAATTAAAAAAATAGAATAACATTCTTTTTGTGTGATTAGAGATTGGCAAATGATGCCACTATATTATAAACTATAAACGTATTTCCGCCGTTTGGAAAGTAATATTCTGGGTGCTAGAAACGTAAATTAAGAAAAATATTTTCGACTTGTATTTGGATACAATTCGCCTAAATCATAATTTAAAATACACGCACACACACACGCACACACACACACACACACACACACACAAACGCGCACATACACACGCACGCCAACACACACACACACACACACACACACCCGTCCAGGGTCCTTGCGAAGTCATTGCTGTTGGAGGAACTATATGGGACATACGAAGCACGCAAGCGCACACACACGCGCGCACGCACGCTCACCCATGCGGAAATACATACACACGCCGCTCACGCGCACACCCACACGCACACGTATACACACACGCATACACGCATGCAAACACACTTACACACCCGTCCGAGGGCCTTGCGAAGTCATTGATGTTGGAGGCACTATATGAGGTATACGAAGCACGTACGCACGGGCACACACTCGCGCAAATTTGCTCACACGCACACGCGCACATGCATCCACGGACTCACATACGCACACACACACACGCACGCACACACGTACAAACCTGAACGCATATGAGCACATGCGGATGTGTAACTGTTGTATAAATCTAATCTACTTACACTAGTGTTCTCAAAGGAATTGGCGTAGTCTATCGGTGCGTCACAGTTGTGTTTCTACAAAATAAGCCCTTTTTGTGTACCATGGGGGAGTTACATAGGTATGGAACAGGGAAATGGAGAAGAAGAGTGAGAGAGAAGTAGAGGGAGAGTATTTTTAGTCTGAATAATAACCGCGAAAGTTTTCGTTTTCAATAAGTTGAAGTTTATGTGGTGTATAACAAATATCTACCTTTTTCGCGTAATGAAATAATTGATAGGGCGTGTCACGTGCATTGTTTCAAGTATTACAAGGGTATCATTTTTATTAGGTATTTCTCTAGAAACTATATTGTAAGGTAAATAAATATGAAAATCGTTTGGCATGGGCCCAGTAGAAAGTAAATCCGTCACTGCATAAAAATTATATAAAAATAAGAATTATTGCATTGTGTATACATTAACATTTACCTTGCACAGATTATTTGACACCAAAGGTAATAGTGCAGCATTGTCGTTGATAACACCTGGAACGACGAATGGCAATGTTGCATTTAATAAATGGGATTTCTAGTTTCTTTAACAGTAACAAACAAACATTTTGTATATAAAACTCAAAATAAAAAATAATATGCTATTACAAAATAAAAATTTAGATACAACACTCCGGAAAATTTAATTTTTATTTGTATAATTATGCTTCGTTAGTGCTTCAAGGAAATGTATTTTAGTAATATATTGTTCACATAACCTATATTATATTCCTTTTGTGTTCTAAAAGGGGAATAAAAACCATAAATTTAATACTCACTTTTAAATATGGATAAATCAGCGTGTGGATCAGGAAGAGGCAGAGGTTGGATGAGATTAAATAATGCTGCAGTTACAAATCCTGGTGGTACACCATCACAAGATCTTTTAAATAGTTTAAATAAAGTAATATCCCATAATGAACTTGACACAAATGAATCAACATCATACACAAAACTATTAGCAAAATTTGAACAGATTAATGTTAGTGACGATGGCATTGCACTGAATAAAAAGATTAAGCATATTTTTAGAACATGGCAAGATACATGCAAAAATGGAAACGAAATTAAGTAGTAATAAAAATGTATTGAATAACTTTTTTTTATCATTACTTTAAATTTTAGGCAGAGTTTATTATATATTTATTCAAAATGTTTATTCAATGATTCTCTGGCTAGTAAAGTTATCGTAGCTATGACGTTAAGGTCGTTTAATGTAGCTCTACATGATATTAAACTAAGAAGTGTTTTTATTCAATTTTTACAAGATCACTACGAGCGTATGTATTATCCATTCATGATCTTTTTGTAATCTAGTAGGCAATATTGAGAAATACTTAAGTTGACATGTTATTAAAAATTACCAAAACAAGTAGGTTGTGTTAGTTTAGATATTTTAATGATTCATATAAGTATCATTGTTGCCAGATGTATTGCTATCTACTGTATGTATTTTGGTAATGAAACTAGATGTATGTAGGACTAGACAACATTGTAACCAACTGATTCCTCTGTTAGGACTTTTGAATTACCATATAAAATATATCTGTCAACCTAATAAATACATTTCATATCCTACTACATTTCGAAAAGATTGAATAAATTGTAGATTTTAAATTCCGATTTGTAAATAGTAATTGCAGATCGTGTGACACTTCAAAGAGACAATCCTGTGGCATTTAGAAACTTTGCAAGGATGCTAGGAGAATTTTTACATCGAAACTGCCATATAACTAGAGTACTACAACGACCTGCGTTAGTATGTTTAGAAATGTTACTGAAAAGTGGGCAGCAGTCTGATTTATCCTTATTTACAACTTTAGTAATTTTTATTTTAATTGTTTTAAAATTCAATTAAAAAACTTTTTTTAGTTGTATTTGAATGGTTCAGGATTTAATTCTGCACATCCAGAAACGTTAGCATTGCTCTTAGTGCAAGTACGTGAATTCTTTATAACTCAAACAAACTTAAATGCAATTTGTAAGACATGGTTACTGTTAGCTTTAGATATTGCTAATTGTCGATTTGGATTGTTACCTAGAGATATTCATAAATTTTATGAAAATAAATTAGGGGAAAGTGAGATGATCATTTTTCAGGTATTTGTCACTCAAACATAGGCATGTTAATAAATTAGTAATAAATATTTTTTTAGGGGGTTCATAGTAGTCTAAGTATAGAAACGTCATATCCCAATAAAACATTGGATAGTTACAAAAGCTCAGTTAGTGTATTACAAATAACACCTCCAGAATGCACGTCTCCAATTGACCAAACAAGTATCACACATAATAATTGGCAGCCACTACCAAAAGGAAAAAGATTAGGTAGACCAATTTTGGGAGTTGGCATACGAGGGCAAAGTAATGGTGAGCAAGATATAGGGGAAGATAGTAATAAGCAAGAATAAGACTATCTGCAACTATTTGTATAACTGCCAAAATATTACAAATGTTTAGATACAGATGTATTATGAATTGTGTGATTATTTTCTTTAAATTATGATTTCTAGTTATAATTTTTATACATATTTCGAATATATAATGTTGGTATTTTTACCATTTTAGTCATTATGTACATTTAACTGTACATTGCTGATCGAATTGAATTTTAGAAACATTGAAAAATTGTTATGATATAAATAGCATAATTTTATTTATACAACGTTTTAGTTTTTATGGGCTTATGGTGTAGTAATAATTGTTTTAAAACCCTAAGTGTTATATACTTAAATATCGTACATGTATAATGTGAATTAAATTTCTGTGTTGTCTAACAAAAATAATTTATATAAGCTCAATAAAAAATTTTAATTGAATTATGCATTTTTTTAGGCAGTGTCTGTTGCGACCTGAATTTTAACCTCTATCTTAAGAGATGGGAAAAAAGAGGGAAAGACCATGTATTTCATTCCCTCCCCAAGCGAGAGGGCGGGCTGCTTGAGCTTTCCAAGCTCCTTAGACACAATCGTGGATTCCCAGCATACATACATTATGTACATATGCATGGTGTGGTCAGGATAGGAGCGGAGTTAGGGTTCTCACGGGGAAAATGCTACCCCAGCATCCGCTTAAGTAGCCGCACATGGTGTGCATATATGCAGTGACCATGCTGATACATGTGTAGACGGTAACAGGAATCTAACCCATGCTGAGCAGGTCGTATCACCACTACTCTACTAGCTCGGTAAATAAAAAGCAAATTTAAAATCTACAGTAACCTACAATCCAATCTATGGTACTCTATAAATCTCTCAGAAAGTCAGACCAACAACTAGGGGTGGCAGGATCTTAACTGAGGTTACCGTAAATATGAAATGGTATTAAACTTCGTGTGGTAGTAGACAGCGTTTTTTTTTAACTTAATTGAAATTACTCATGGATAGTGTGCTTAGAAATATGTATTTAACAGTTTTATTTAAATTATGACAATTTTTTTTTTGATTTAAAATGGAATGGTTTGGTTTAACTATGTATGGATATCCAGATTATATAAAAGCATTTATGAAGAGCGATTACATAGAGCCAAAATTCCAATTGAATGTTTATGAAGAAATAGCAAGAGGTACGCTGATTAATATATTATGATAGTACATGTATTTGTATTTAAGGCACAAAGAAAAGTTTTGCAGATCTATTAGCCACAATAGATGTTTACATAGGGCGAGCAGATGGTTATGCATATAAATCAATAGACCGACTTAAAAGAATGAAAGTAAAAGGAGTTAGAAAACCACCTGGTAATTATGTACACATCTTTCTTCTATTTACATTCTGTCATTCAGATCCAAATGAAATGTACACAAAACCACTAACTGATGCAATGATTATGAGTTTTTGGACCACTGATCCAGACTTACAAAATGCAGATTGGTATAAAAAGCGTTGTTTTAAACCAAAACCCTCAACAGACGTTGTTAGGTATTACATTTCCTTTATCAATTTTAAACATTAGGTGCACATACATTTTGTTAATAGATTCTTCGAAGCAGCGAAGAAAGTTGACAAATTCTTCAAAATGTAGTTTTATGTTCAGATTTGGCTATTAATTTTAAAATTTAATAGTGTCGTGTATTGCAATGTTATGAAATTTTAAATCCGATTAAAAATATATTAGTTTGCATTGTTTAAAATACCCTTTATAATAATCATAAAAATGCTTTTGTTGTTCTTACTGTCTTATGTAGGAAACCTGCATATAATGTTTTAATGAAAAAAATTAATATCAGTTTTACGACCATTTTCTACATATAATCTATAGCAGACATATGAAAATGTAAACTTTCACCACTTTCACTTCTTATCTTTTGGGTTTTTAAATGGAGTATTTTTATATTTTAAATATGTTAAAACCAATTTATGAAATATGAAAACGCAAACACAAGCCTGCTAGTAATACAAGGGTGTCCGATGAGGAACTGTACAAACTGAAATGGTATGTTCCTTGGGTCAATTTAAGTAAAAAAAGTCCCATAAACATAGGTCTGATTCGCAATAGTTACCCAGATACAAGCGTTTAAAGTTTATAAATGATCACATTTTTTTTCAAAAGTAATTATTATTAGTCAACTGGAAAAACAAAACCGAAACAATCTGTAATTTATTCGTTTGTGTTCTAATAATGACAAAGTGGATTGTAGCAAATTAAGTGTAATTTAAATTTAAAATGCCTTTTCAATTTTCTAACGAAGAGTATGCTGACATCATTTACATTTATGGATTTTGTGATGGAAATGCGAGAGCTGCCCATAATGTAATGTTTGCCATACTGACATACGGGGGACTCCCGTTCGAGAAGAAATTCTTCTAACACTCAACCCTGAACTCCGATCAACCATCTGTAGAATGTTTTCTTGCTCATTCACATTTAACTCCACAGGACGATCAGATCTTATTGAAACTGATGGAAATGAACCATGAGTTCGAACGTGTTGAAACACAGAAGAAAAGGCTTGGTGATTTGGAATCCTCCTGTTGGGAAATCTTCGTTCATATTCCCTAACGGCAGCTCTCGCATTTCCATCACAAAATCCATAAATGTAAATGATGTCAGCATACTCTTCGTTAGAAAATTGAAAAGGCATTTTAAAGTTAAATTACACTTAATTTACTACAATCCACTTTGTCATTATTAGAACACAAACGAATAAATGACAGATTGTTTCGGTTTTGTTTTTCCAGTTGACTAATAATAATTACTTTTGAAAAAAAATGTGATCATTTATAAACTTTAAACGCTTGTATCTGGGTAACTATTGCGAATCAGACCTATGTTTATGGGACTTTTTTTACTTAAATTGACCCAAGGAACATACCATTTCAGTTTGTACAGTTCCTCACCGGACACCCTGTATAACAGTTTGCTAAACATATAAAGCCAGCAATTGAATCTAATTTTAAGAAAGAAATACTTTTGGGGTAATAATTGTTATTGTACAGGGAAAACACAATGCATACAGTTAATATGATTACTAATTTTAGCTGCATAAGTTAAATTATAGTGCTGTGGTAACTTAACAATACAGCAATAAAAAACCTAGACATAAAGCTAAAATTAGAATTAATACATACCATTGTGCCTTTTTTTAATTATAAGATGCCAAAATCTATTGAAACGGAGACCTTCTTTTTGCCTATTATTAAATGCTTTAATTTATTTAAAGCATGCTCAGCTACTGCAGATTTATATGGTTGACCTAATCTATAAAATCTCTTATGTTCTTTAGGTCTTGTATTGAGCTACGTTTTGTGGCTCCAATGTATACCTTTCCACAAGAACAAGATAACTTATACACTCGGGAAGATGATCATGGGTTTGAAGCATCTTTAGGTGATCTTAAATGTTCTTTAATTTTTCTTGTAGGTTTAAAAACAGTCCTAATGCCATGATTAATAAATAAATAAATTTAGTAAAGAAAACATGTCTAAAATTGAAATACCATAAAAAAAGGTTTTTATACACTTTCATTAAAAGATGATGTACGTGTTATTTATGCATACATTTTATTCAAAATTCGATATAACTGAGATATTTTAGTAATTACTCTTAATGTAAAGTTTTATGCATATTTTTTCAGTTATGATGTGAAAAATTGTATTACATATTTTCCCATTATATTTTGAACAGTTGGAGATTTTTAAATTATACCATTTCTTGATAGTTACGAAATAAAAACTTTTAAAATAGAGTTTTACTATTAGGTACTTGTTATGTGTTTTTTATTATCACGGCTACGCACCAAACACTCGCGCGGTCACACGCACGACTTCACACACGCATGGGAGCGCAGACATACAAAGATGCCGACACATACACATGGACGTGCACGCGAGTAGTATAGCTACCTCACTTCTGGCTCAGTGGGATTTATGTGTAAAAGAAATGCAGGTAGATAGGGAATAAACGTCAAAGACCGTTTCCTAGGTCAACACGAGACGAAGGGGGTCTAAGTTCATTAACCCATTTCTAGCTTAACTTTATTGACATTTTTTTAGGTCAACAGAAGGGCAATGTCAATTCTTAGACATCTAAAAATAGAACAGTTCCTAGAAACCCCAGTGGGTCAAGTATGTCAGGTGATGATTCCTAGAAATCTAAAAGTCAAGTATGTCAGGTGATGATTCCTAGAAATCTAAAAATAAAACCATTAGGAAATGGAATCTGCAAGGTAGGCAAGCTTCTAATAATCAAGTTGTAAGAGACTGAAGACTGTTATTGCTTATGGTCAAATTCCAGGAAGAATGCACCTAGAATCGCCAAATAAGCATTCCAAATCAATGACTCATCTTTTTTCTAGGAATAGAAACCCAGCTGTTACTGGTTTTGTGTATGCCTTGTATTGCTCAACTGAATTAGGCTATCTTTGACTGGGTAGGAGTCGTTGAAACCCATACTCATAGTACTCTCCATTGTTACCTACATGAAGCTCTGTATACAAAGTCAAATTTTGTAATCGCATATCAGTCGTTTCGACACCGTTTTTTTCCAAAAACCCTAATCAAGCTTGGATACAACTCATTGGTGCAATAACAATAATAATTTAACACATGGTATTGTTAAAAATTATTATTAATTTTATTAAATACATTAACAAAAAGTTTACCTCGAGTAGAGTTGAACCTACTTTGCCTGTACTTTGCTAGTGTACCGCGCTATCGAGATTCAAGACACAATCGATGTAAATTTTGTCTTTATGTATGTAGAACTGATGTAAATTCTAAATATAATTTAGAATTCTAAATATTCTAAAAATAAAAAAATAAAAAACAGTTAAAATAAACTGCAAATTTATGCCCTCATAAGAAACATTTTCGATAAAAATGCAACATTCATTTTTGTAGACGTAAACTTATGTAAAGAAAAATGCTTAAGACAAAGGATAACTATATTTTCAATTGCAAATTGCTCACACAAAACCTCATTACTTTTGCATTTTTACGAAAAAAATGTTGGCAAAAATGTACATTGACACCTGCTAAGAATTAATGATCTAATGTTTATTGAACAAGAGCTCGTGACATAACGTCTGCGGAATTAATTCCTAAGTCCCGCAGTGTATATGCTATTTTTTAGCATTCCGAGATTAAATATACCAAAGTTCATCCTTAAGTTTTAAACTTCCAGATACGAGATAGCGTACGATTCATCATTAGAAATCTAATTAGGTTAACTTGTTCCCAAGGGTGTGCCTATATCCGTAGAGACTAAAAGTGATACTTCAGTCCATAGAGAAACGGACTGAAACAATAATCTCGAAATGACAAAAATGCTATTTTATGTGTGCTTTATAATACTGTATAACGGGAAAATATTGAACAATTTTTTAAGATTTTCACGTGCTTAATCAAATTATCTAAATTTCAGAAGTTGTAAATGGAAGCCTGTAATATTGGGAACTATAGCTTGCCAATTTTTTCAAATTCAATATTTTGGCTATAAATTTTGTCTCAATCTCTTTTTTGGTGTTCTTATCATAAATGGAACTTGCAACTACAGAACGGCCTTTGTAAATATCACATGTTTCTTATTTCAGGCTTTATTGTTTCAGTTTCAGTCTTCATTGGTTCAGTTGCAGTTTTGGATGAAGATTTGGCATGCTCGTTATCGAATAAGGCGTTTTATCTGGTGTTGATGTTATCTTCTTCTTTTAAGCTTTCATAGAAGCAGTTTTCTTCAGTTTCTTCCTCAATGATTGTTGATGTGGATTGAATCGGTGAATTATCTTGCTGCAGATTTAAAGATGATAATGCAGCAGCAATTCTATCATTAATTTTAGTGAGATATGCTATTAATTTAGAAAAGCTGTCAGTGTGATTATGTTCAGTATCCAATGGATATTTTCTAGGCCCAATTTTTTTTAGGACATTGTCTGGGTTGTAAGGTAATATACCGATAATGAGGCAATACTATTTCGAAGAACTAGTCTTCAAAAATATATGAGTGGACCCAACTTGATGTTGACCGGTTGTGTGTATACCGTCAGATCCTCCCTCGATCCAATTTGGATACAGATATGCTAATGCAATATAAGGATGGAGTAAAGTTCCGGCGGCTGTTGCAGCATACATAATTGAAGTGAAGGTTTTTGAAAAATCCATGACTGCTAGAGTGATTTGTTTTTCTATGAGCAAAAAATTATTCACATCCTGGGTCATCGGTGATATTGGTTTCGTAGTAGTTTATGATGCACTGTGGAAGAATTCTTTCCAGAGTAATCTTAAATGCTCAATATAGTCGTTAATTGTTTTGCCCAGCAGCGTTTAATATTTTGGATGTTTTTTGTAGCGAGCCCCCAATCTGTTCAAATATTGTTGCACAAAATCACGTAAATTATTTTCATTGAATAGTATACGAAAATCTGCTGCAGTTAGAAGTGCACTCACTGAGATGTTCTTCATTCGCTGGAAAAGTGGCTAGTCTTCCTAGTCTATCAGAGTGCATCCCACTGTACTTTTCATATAAAGTAGTTTTTGGAACACCGAACTGTGGAGCAGCTTGACTAAATGAAAGCCCGTCAACAACAACTGCTTCTAAGGCAGCTTCCATCGATTAGGGTTTATAGTTCTTCCGATGCAAGGTTTAGTCGGTGGACGAGGCATTGTTCGATATAACCCTCCAAATCACATTTGTTTACTTTTTTTCATAATCTGAAAAATACTGATTTTATTCAAAATTTTATATTGCAAGAATGTTGTTAAAGTTACTCTGAAGGATTTGTTCCATTACACTATATGAATATCATCAGTACTTACTCGTGCTTGTAAGCTGTCTACTACGCTACTGAAATTATTTTGTAATCCTAAATTATCTAGTGTGGAACAATACACGAGCTTCCAACATACTATATGGAAATAGAAATAAATGAAACAATTTTAATAATAAGAATTTTGTAGGATAACTAAACGACCCCTTTTTTAATACGTTCATAACAAAGATAAGTAACATTGTAAAAACAAAGACAATAAATTATGTCAGATGGATATTTAAAATTTCATGTAACATAGAGGTTAATAGACATCTATGTACATGCTAACTTGTAAAAAAAAGTTACAACGCCGCCGGCTTCTATAAAAATGTCGGTAATATTTTTCATCATTTTCTATGTTATTTAATTACGTTTTAATGCATTTTGACATCAAAAAACTTTATTAAGAAAGGTTATGTCAAATTAAATGATCTTTAAAAAATATGTCAACATATACACACGCACGCACGCACACACACCCACACCATACACACACACATACACACACACACACACACACACACACACACACACACACACACACACACACACACACACACACACACACACACACACACACACACACACACACACACACACACACACACACACACACACACACACACACACACACACACACACACACACACACACACACACACACACCAGACACACCACACACACACACACACACACACACACACACACACACACAACACACAACACACACACACACACAATACACACACACATACATACACTCACACACACACACACACACACACACACACACACACACACACACACACACACACACACACACACACACACACACACGCACACATCCACACATATACACACACACACACACACACACAACACACACACACACACACACACACACACACACACACACACACACACACACACACACACACACACACACACTACACAACAACACACACACACACACAACACACACATACTACACACACCACACACACACACACACAACAACACACACCACACTACCATAAAACAATTTTACATTGATTACAATAGCATCAAGCACACTATTCACAACACTACAACACATTCACATCAGCATCAGTAACAACAGTACTATCTACACAATCCAAATACATACACAAAACAGATGAACACATCTGTATCAAATCAAAGCAAAGCACGTTATACAGAACATGTAATGAAACAATTGTGTATAACTATATGTTACTCAAATAAGCATTCACTATTAACAGAATCAGTTTGCTTAACTTATTTTTTAAGATATAAATCCTTTTATGTTTAACACCTAAATTACTAATATTGTGCTATACATCTTTAATAATGATCTTATATCTACTGTAAGTAACAAAGACGTAAATTCGGAAATTCTCCAAAAATGATGTTGAATACAATGAGTAGAAACGGAAAATTTTCGTATAAATGGTTAAGAAATCCAACGCCTCAAGAAACGATTTTACAACTTGAAAAATATTCTTATCAAATCAATAGCCTTTTATCTATTTAGTCAGAATAAACCGTTATCTATACAGTGTATTTATTTAGAAATAAAAACAGATCCCTTTTCAGAGTTAAGTATACCAATCAACAGAAATTCGTACATCTCAGAGATGGCGCTATAGGCATTAATTGAAATTAATGTTTATTTCATACGTGGTAAATAACTACAGAAAGCTTTAATACGTTAAACTAGCGGAACTAAAAAGAAGTAAACTTTTGAAATACAAAGGTGGATATGAGAGAAATAATTTTCGTATAATGTAGAAAAGTATACGTCATAAAAGAAAATCATATGTGAAGTAGAAATTAGCTACAGTTTAGGAATAATGCTGTATAGCATTTAATCCATCATACTCAGTAGTAAATGCCGTAAATACAGAAATTTTAAGTCATTATAGTAAAGAAAATAGATACTAGTAAGCTTAAACCACATTACTAAATGATCAAGTCACACATACTTATTTAAGGTAGCTTTTAGAAACAGTAACCAGATAAATTGCTACAATCGATCCTATATCGATTTTTGCACGTTACAACATTTCACAAGATTTTTTGATTTACGTACAATTGTTTTTCCGTTTTTTTATTCTAACGTAACAATTTTTATCCTAAATTTGAAGAAATTTGTAAAAACAAAGTTTTCAATCACAAACAAAATTAACATAACCACGCAAATACCAACGAATATTTGTTATTTGGTACACGGGAAAAAGATGTCAGTATCTTGGATTTTCTCCTCTTGCCCTTAACACTGCTTACAGCCTCTTAGGCAGTCCTCTAATCAACTTATCAATATACCCTTGGGGAGTTTGATCCCATTTCTCTAATGCGCGTTTCTAAGTTCTTGTAGGTTCTGAGGTGTAGGATTTCTGTGCTTTAATTGTCTCCCAAGCCTGCCTCAAGCATGTTCTATTGTCATCAATATATGGTGCGAAAGGCATAGCAGGGCTTCTAAAATGTCTGTCACATATCTTGCAGCTGTTAAGGATCCACATTCTACAATGTGTGGCTCTGTGCGCGCTCCCAAAGCAATACTACCCCATACTATCAACGATCCTCCTCCAAAAGGAACTCTTTCGACAATGCTACATTGGGCATATCTTTCACCTGATCGTCGCTATGCTCTTAATCTTCCATCATCTGGCCGAAGACAAAATCTGAACTCATCAGTGAAAAGCACCTGACTCCCATTCCTTATAGACCAACTTCGGTGATTTACGTGCAAAAGCCTTACGAGCTACTCTGTGTTGCCTAGTTAACAACGAATCTTTGCAAGGTATACGTGAAACCATTCCTGATCTTTCGTTTTACGGTTTTTGCGCTTTTATTCATCTGACGTACTTGTTGAAGGCTGCCCCTGATCTCTGAAGCAGGGCAGTCCTATTTCTGAGCGCGTAGTTAATGATAAATCTGTCATCTCTATTTGTTGTGGATCTTTTTCGACCATGTCCACGACGTCTTTATCTTTTGTATTATCCCGTCTGCCGATACCGTTCCACAACACGAAAGATCACTGATTTTGAAACATTCCGCATTTCGGCCACTCTGGATAACTGTATTCACTGTCGATCAGAGTGACAGCCCTAGAAACCTTAACTTCAGTAAGATCGCGCATCTTGATTTAAAATTGCTTATTGACAGTAAACATTGACATTAACAAAGGTTATTAGAAAATAAAAATTAAATTTTTCATAAGAACTTTTAACACGCCAATCTCACAAAGCGATCGGAATACAGATTATATATAGATAAACGATTGTTTGAAAGTGTCAAAAATGCAGTGCACCTTGATAAAATATAAAAGATCAACGAATGTGTGTCAAAAAAATTGGCGCCTTTGCTGTTATAAGATTAACGGTGTTTTTTCGGCGTTCTCCTAAATTTGTTCATGAGTGTAGTTATATTAGCTATTAAACTTTTAAATCTTTAAATGCCTTATTGTGTTCACTCCACAAGAATTCAACATTATTTTTTATTAACTTTCTCATTGGTAAAACTGCAACAGACAATCTTGGTAAATACTTAGATAGTTTACCATACCTGCCTAAAATTCTTAGCAATGCAGTTCTACTTTTCGGTCTTTCTCTTGCTAATACACCCTCAACATACACCCTCTTTAGAATAAACTTGTCCTAAACATGTACTTAACTTGAATTACTTTATACTGTAGTTTATGTTCATTAAATTTAATATTGAATTTTCTAGCCCTTTCTGCTACTTGCTCCAAAATTTTATCATGTTCTAGCGCACATGACCCTGCAAGGATTAAATCATCAAAATATATCTGCACATCTAAACCATCAAATATTTTCTCCTTACCTCTTTGAAAAACTCTGGACTGCAAGCTAATCCAAAAGGTAATCGTTTAAACTTATATTTGCCAAAGGGTGTAATGAAAGTGCAAAGTCCACTACTTTTTTTTATCCAATTTAGTATGATAACATCCCTCTTTCATATCTGCGTAAAGATACATTTACCCTGTAATTTACAACTAATTTCCTCAGAAGTTGGTATCGGATGCCTATCTGAAGATATAGTTTTATTCAAATGCATATAAGTAAAATCTTAAAGATCCATCACTTTTTTCAATACATACAATGTTATTCCGTTGGACATTCAACTGTTTCAATAATATCTCGGTATATTAACTTATCCAACGTGACTTTCAATTTATCCTTTACCAGATGAGGTAAACGTCTGTAACTACTGACAATATGTATATAGGCTGATTTGTCACCTTTAAATTCAGTATGAACATTCTCAATTTCTATTCGCCTTATCAATGTTGGTCTACGTTTATACATCTTTTCTTCACAAATCCCCAGCAGCCTGGATTTTTACATTGGACCTTATATTGATATTGATGGAAAGCGCACGCAAGCAAGCACACACGCACGCATGCACGCACCCACATCCACGCACGCACGCAACCCCCCACACACACACACACACACACACACACACACACACAGACACACATACACACACACACACACACACACACACACACACACACACACTCGCCAACACGTACGAGCCAAGCGTGGCGTTTTAACGGCTAAACCCTTAAAATGACGAGTTCTAAAACAGACGCTATGTCCCAGGTGAGTAAGGCGAGACGCCCACATTCTTACATCCATTCGTCGATCCGTCCCAAGGATTGGGCAGAGATTCGTCTTAAAGGCGGAGTATGTGCGTATACCAAAGACAACGTAGGTAGTTAGAGGATGTCCACTTTAGAAAATAACAAACTTGATGCGATTTGGTCCAAACATTCTGGGTTCCAATTTGCGAAATTCTATTCTATTGTTGGTATAGGTCTTCCAAAGATAATAACTTCTAAGATCTTTTTGATTACCTTAGTCTGAAAATAGACTACCTCTTATCACAGTTTCGATCTTGCGATGTTTCGATTTTGAAAGATTTTAATGCCCACAACTCCAATTGGCTTCAATTTTCCTCCACCACTAATCCCGCACGTCATATTGCAGAAGCATTTGCTGTATCCTGTGGTCTCACAAAAATCATTTCCGAACCAACCTGAATCCCTGACAACACTAACCACACTCCACATCTCCTGGACCTATTCCTTACAAATAACCCACTTCTCTATAAAACAAGAGTCCTTTCCCCACTTGGTCAATCAGACTACTGCCCAATCGCAATAACTTCCTCTGTACCCAATCCCACTGTTACTCGAAAAGCAGATAGAACTATGTGGTGTTTTAAATCAGCTAACTGGAGTGAACCGCGAGATTTTATTGCAACCTTCCCCTGGCGCGAGTATTACTTTAAAGGGTCCTCCTCTTCAAACATTGCTCTTTCAATAACTGAAGTTATCTTCATTCCACATCTCCTGGACCTATTCCTTTCAAATAACTCACTTGTCTATAAAACAAGAGTCCTTTCCCCACTTGGTCAATCAGACCACTGCCTAACCGAAATAACTTCATCTGTATCCAATCCACTGTTACTCGAAAACCAGATAGAACTATGTGGTGTTTTAATAACATATTAGAGAGGTCCGGTGAAACAGTCGTAGAAGAGTCAGATATTTCAAAGGGTTTTGACCAGGTTTGGCACAAGTGCCTACTTGCCAAGTTCATTTCGTTCGGCTTATCCGATACGCTCATCATTTGGATATCCAGCTTTCTTGACAAAAGACGTATACGCGTTGTCGCCGATGGCTTCTTTTCGAAAGAAACTACTATTAACGCGGGCGTACCCCAAGGATCAGTGATAGCTCCCACATGCTATACATAAATGACCTCATTTCCTCAACAACCAATCCGATCCATTGCTTTGCAGAGGACAGTACTCTACATTGTAGTTCTGCCCACAAAAATAAGTCTAGTCAGGACGTTAAGGTAAAAATGGCAGCCTCAATCAACAGTGACTTAGAACGTGTCCTTGAATATGGGGAAGTAATAATCTACTCACGTTCAACGCCGACAAAACCCAGTGTTGTATTGTATCCACCAGGAAAGATCGATCATTTACTGCTGTAAATATCAATGGCTTATATCTCAAGTTTACAAACTCTATTTCTATGTTAGGGATGTCTGTATCATCGAACCTTTTATGGGTTGACCACCTCTTGCCAGTCAGCAAAACAGCTGTCCGTAAACAGGGCTTTCTGTACATATCTAAACAGTACTTCACATCGCAACAACTCTTTTAGGCTCAAATTCGACCTTATCTGGAATATACTTCTCACCTCTGGGTCAGTGCTCCCCAATACGCCCTTGATATGGTAAATCGCATTCAAAAAAGAGCCATAAGGTTTATAAATGACCCGTTTCTGACTTCTGACCTACAGTCTCTTGAGCATAGAAGAATAGTTTCGGTTTTTTCCTTGTTCTATCGCTATTACTATGGCAAGTGTGCCTCCGAAATTAACTCCTTAATACCTTCGTAGGAACGCTTGGTTTGCTCATTCTCACCATAATTACCCACTCATAATTCCAACTTGTCACACTAAACAGGCGCAATCTACGTTTTTCCACACGGAGACCAAATTGTGGAATGCATTACCTAGCCCCTGTTTTCCTCCAAACTTTGGCTTAAGTCATTTTAAGGTAGTCTAACAATATCCCTAAACCCTCCCAGTATTCCTGAGTGCTTTAGCATGTTAGGCAAATCTTAGCCTGTTCGGGAATACTATAAGTAAAAAAAATGGTGTCCCATCTTGGCGAAACAGCCAAAAGTTGTAAAATGAGCTAATAAGTCGATATAGCGGTAGTGACAAAAAAGTCGATTGCACCTTCTGTAGGTTGGAAGGTACAAAGGGAAAAACGCAGGAAAAACTGAATGTTCTTTTAGCTCAATGAATGGCTGCGTGACACACTGTCTGATGTAATCCACTTTCTCCTTACCCTCGACGCAGGTAATACTTGTTGGATAAATCAAGCGGTAAATAGTTTTTGAAATTTGTGGGGTGTAGTACTTTCTCTACTCATTTATATGCAGTATTGATTATACATTAACTAAATAGCTTGACGACGACTGTCCTTATCTAACGTATTGCATGGATACGGTGGTTTAAACACATAGTATTACTCAAGAGAACAATACAATTGCCTCGGATTGACCTGGCTACAAGGAGCGGTCAAGGTCGAAACAGACAAGCCCCGTTGCTGACGACTGTGTGAGGAATGAATGGCGAGTCGGTACGTGGAATGTTAGAGGTGTGCATGATAAAAAAATTGAAATTGCGAATGTAATGTACGAAGGGCAGCTCGATATTCTGTGTGTATCGGAAACGAAGTGTAAAGGAAAGGATGCTGTGGAGATGGAGGATGGCAGCCTAGCACTACGGTCAGGAGTTGAGATTGAAGTGCATGGCGCAAAAGGAGTTGGGGTGATCATAAGTGAAAGAGCAAAAGGTGTGTTAAACAGTACGAATTGGTATCTCCGGGAAATATGGGTTAGAATGAAGGTGGAGTTGCGAAGAATGTTTCTGATTGTATGCTATGAACTGGTGAATGGAGATAGAGACCAGGAGCGTGAGAACTTCTGGAATGAACGTGTTGAACGTATGTATATTGAACGCGTTCTAGGAGACCAAAGAGTCAATGGGAATAGTGAACGCCTGGTAAACATCTGTGTGGAGGGAAGCCTGTTTGTGTCTAATACGTGGTTTACACATAAAAATGTGCATATGTATACATGGCAAAGAGGTGAGTCTAAAAGTATGATTGGCTTGATAGTGTATGATGAACGACTTAGAAACGTGGTGAAAGAGACAAAATTAATGCGCGGATCGAAGTGTGGATCGGACCACTTTTTGGTTGTATCGGGAGTGTGTTTAGGGCAAAAGTGGGTCTGGAGAAGGAAAACAAACGTAGTGCGAACGTCCGGAATTAGGGTAGACAAACTGGTAGATAATGGTGCGAGAATGAAATACACAGATGCTGTGAGTAAAGAGTTGAATGTGAAAAACACAGTACGGAACGAACAAATAAAAGACACTGACGTTGATAGTGCATGAATAAGCTTGAAAAACTGTGTTGTCAATTGTGCCGTGCGGATATGTGGAAGAGCGACTGTAGGTAGACAGAACAAGTGTGATTGGTGGAATGAATCGTTAAAAAGGCAGTATGTAAGAAAAAAAGATGCGTACATGGCAATTATTGTTACAAAAAGTGAGACTGAGAAAAAGCGATTGTATTAGGTGTAGAGACTAAGAAACAAAGAAGCGAAAGAGGCAGTGAGAATAAGTAAAGAGAAAGTGATGGCTGTAGAAGGAGAGAAAATGCAGAATGATTTTGAGGGAACCAAAAAACTCTTTTGTAAATGGGTCAAAAATACAAAACGTGGCCCAAAACAGGACGCTGCAGGAGTGATGAATACGAGCAACGAAATAGTATGGGACGATTGTGAAGTGAGGAAATGCTGGCAAGAATATTTCGGAAAATGTACAGTAGTGTGGAAAATAAGACTGCAGGGTTAAATAAGGAGAATGTAGAAGGAATGGTGGATAAAACTGAGCATATTGGGATAAATGAGGTAGAGAAAACGGCAGCAAGGTTGAAAAACGGAAAGGGAGCAGGCGTCACTGGTGAAATGCTAAGGTATGGGGGTGGAAAGCTTATACGAAGATTGTGTGAATTTTCAATGTATGCATTATGTGTGGAGAAGTGCCGAGGGATATTGGAAAAGCGCGATCATTATACCACTGTATAAGTGTAAAAGGAACAAGAGTGATTGCAAGAACTACAGAGGAATAATTAAAAATTATTATTAATAATAATTTTTAATAACATATTTACCTTTGAACTTATTCGTTCTAACAAAACTTATAATAATGTACAGAGGAATAAGTTTGCTCAGCGTGCCTGGTAAAGTATTTGGGGCAATACTGATTGATAGAGTACGAGAAACTACACAAACTAAGATTTGGGTTGTGCAGGGTGGCTTCATGCCAGTGAGAGGATGTGTCGATCAGATGGTTGCTCTCCAGCATGTGATAGAAAAGTGTTTAAGGGTAAAAAGGAAGTTGTACTGTGCGTTTGTAGATCTGGAGGAAGCATACGACAGAGTGAATAGGGAGAAATTGTGGGAAATATTAAATGAATATGGCGTAAATAAAGGTTTAATAGATGGAGTAAGGGCAGTATACTATGTGATAGGGTGAGAGTGAATAATTTAATATTGAGCAAGGAGTGCGACAAGGCTGTGTGATGTCACCGTGGTTGTTCAATGTATACATGGGTAAATGTGTTAGACAAGCATGTACCGATACAAACGGTGTAATGGTTGGTGACGTAAATGTACGACTTCTGGTGTATGCAGATGACACAGTTTTACTAAGTGACAGTGCGGACTAGTTACAAACCACTCTGAGGAAGTTTGATACAGTGTGTGAGAGCATGGACCTAAAGGTAAACGCGAACAAAACTAAGATTGTTGTGTTCAATCGGGATGGCGGAAAGGAGAGTAGAGTATTTATTGAGAGAATGAACAACGCAAGATTAACGATATATTATGCTTTATTTGTTTAAGTACATTAATTAAAATGAATAATTTTCATTTTGCCCTTTTAGCTCAGTCGTATTTTGTACTTGCAAAATAAGAATCGGGGTTCGTTATTAAGGCCCTCAACACTCTGAACAAATAGATTAAAAGGTTTCTATTATTTATAAATTTAAATATTTAGACTTAAACTACTTAAATAAAATAAATAAATATATATACAGGTGGATTCTTCGATTCGAATTGCTCCTGGGAGGAGGGTTATGTAGTCCTCTGGAGTTTCTGCAATGTAACATTTATAGAATGGTTGGTTTTTGACTTTTAATCTACGTTCCTTGAGTGGTTTGAGTTTACTTGGTTAACTACCGAAATAAAATAAATAATTTTACCTGAATGCGTCCCTGTATAAAATACAGAAGTCGGGAGCAAGATAAAACTGTTATAAATACGTGTAAGATAAGACGCCGAGTTTAGTGCTCTGCTTTCACAGAAATAATCAATATTTTTAAAGCGGTCGGATTTCGAACTTATAAGAATACTGTAGTTTTATACCTGCTTTTCTTATGAAAATAAACTCATTCACGTTTAAATTCCATTTTGCCCTTTTAAATAAATGAAAGATTTTCGTTGTGAAGGTAGATTTTGCACGGCAGCTGCGGATTATTGGTTTACCTTCAGATATTAGTTATTCTATTACACAAGTTTTTATTTATTTGAAATAATTTTGTTATGTTGGCCGAGTTTAAAATATAAAACCTTTGTTTTCTATTAAACTGAATCGTTCGCGTCTAACAATAATGATATTAATTATATAATGCGAAATAGATCACCGGGTGGTTTCTGGTTTACAGGTAACAATCTTACTAATTGCAAACGGTATAACTTACGTTTTCCGGTAGCGGCAGCGGTTTAATTACAGCCGATAATTTAGTACTGATGAACACGTCTAGTTTTTACGGTTACGTTTCGATTTTACTGGATTAACGGCGTAAACTAGGTGTTCAGCTTAATGTCCCGACGATGGTGTAATTACAGGTACTCTGCGGTTTCTGGTACGTTTTTCGAGGTGTTTTTGTTTTAGTGTTAGTGTAAATTTGTGTAGGTGGGACTCCTTTGTTAGTAATCTGGGTAACTACCCCTTAAACCAAACAAGAGGATCTCCGGCGGTCAATGGAATGTAGGGCAACTACCCTCCAAACTCCGCAGTGTAGGTGTCTAGTAACGAAAGAGTATGTCGGGCTTCTAACCCTGCATATCCCTCTCACCAGGTGTATAGTGATGTAGGTATCTCAACGTTAGATCTCTGCAATTCTAACCATTTGGCTTCGGTGATGATATCAAGTTGCGGTGTATGCTCCGGACGGCGGTTACAGGCTGGCGGTTTTAAACAGGTAGCAGTCGGCGCGAACGCGAAAATGGAGTACATGATTTCTGCTCGAATTCTTCTGCTAGCTATCTTCTGGTAGAGATTCTTTTAGCAGCGCGTGCCGCGTTTTTATAAAGCATTTCCGAGGGTGGCTACAAAACTTTGGGGGTGAAGTTCCGTAGGTCAGTATTGGCGGAAGATGCTCTGACGTATAGGTACAAACTTTTAAACGTTTTTGATATTTTCGTCTGGGGGGAGAATGCATGATTAATTATTGTGCAATCTTTTGCAACGTTATGAAATATGTTTAAATTTTACTAAAAATTCTACGAATTTTTATAATTGCTTGCACCGGTGCACTTAGCAAGTCACCTTATTTTAATGGATTCCGCGAATTTTATATCCGTACTGATATATTATTTAGCAAACAATTAATCATGACAGGAAAACTTTGATAAAGGACGGCGTCTTGTTACTAAATATTAGGAAAATAATTAATAATAGTAAAAAAATGGGATATCTGACGGCGTCCCTTTACAACGAAGCAAATATATGTGGGTGATATGAAAATGTAAACTTTCACCATTATCACACATAATAAAATACTTATCTTTTTTGGGTTTTTTAAATGGTGTATTTTACATTATACAATCTAAACGTTTCGATAACACTTACAGTTATCTTCGTCAGTAGTAATATTTGTTAAAAATTGTTAAAGATGTTGTAAACAATTTTGTCAAAGTTGAAAAATTAAAACATGAACATCAGCCTGCTATTAATGTAACAGTTTGAGAAACGTATAAAGCAACTATAAAATTAAATTTTAGTAAAGAATAACTAGGTCATTAAAATTTAAATATTGTTTTAAACTGTCTTAAAGATGACAAATCAGAACACTCTCTACGGCGAAAGCTAACAATGAAATTTGTCAGCCAAAAAACACATTTGTTAAATGTGTTTAACAATATTTAATTTTTAATGACCTAGTTATTCTTTACTAAAATTTAATTTTATAGTTGGCTTTATATGTTTCTCAAACTGTTGTATTAATAGCAGACTGATGTTTTATGTTTTAATTTTTCAACTTTGACAAAATTGTTTATATCTTTAACAAATATTACTACTGACGAAGATAACTGTAAGTGTTATCGAAACATTTAGATTGTATAATTTAAAATACACCATTAAAAAAACCCGAAAAAAATAAGTATTTTATTATATATGCGCGAGGTTAGAGGGAAAGCCAGGCCTGATAGGCCGCGTAAAACTTGGCTGAATGTACTAGAATGTATGGTAAAGGAAAGAAAGATAAGGAGTTTTAAAAATAAAAGGGCATGTCAGAAACAATGTATGAATCTTCCGTAAGGTAGGGAGGTATGTGGAGATAGGAAATCATGGAGAAAGGTTGTGAATGAAAATTAAATAAGAGGCAGGGATTATTTTGCTTACCCCGCAAGGGATTGGCGTGAAGGTTAAGTTAAGTTGTTAATGAAATAAGAAACATTGTTCAATATTTTAGTCTAAAGATTTTTGTTATTAAATATCCCAATTTTTGAATATTCAAAATTGGTTGTTACAATACAAATAAATATTTTTCATTTTGTAGAATTTCTTTTCTTTTATTAAATATAATCATATAATTCTAAAAAGTTTACAAAAATATTACGGTAGTAACACTAAATATCACATTTCATTAATGCAGGGATGACATAGATCATTTTTAATGCCCTAAACGAGTAAAGCGATTTAAAATCCCAAGTAAATTTTTTTCAGAGAAAACAATACTTTGGATGTTTCACACATTAGAAGGTACAAAGATAAATGCTGTGTAAAATCTATTAAAACGTTTCAATACTACTATAATTACATATAAAAAAAATGATAGAAATTTTCTTGTAAACAGTAAATACAAAATATACTTAATTTAGTTTTGTATGATTGATTTTATTTCTCAAAATTCAAGTGCATTATATTTCGTACAGTGTTAGGTCCATTCCATCGTCCGTTCAACATCCAGTACCAATATAATGGTGGCATAAGATCTTTTTTCATTGAGTACATAAACCACAATTCCTTATCTTGACTTATTGGGAATGTTTCAAGTGGATTAAAATCATAATCAAATTCAGCTAAAATACATTTTCCATATCCTGTCACTAAGGGGCAAGATGCATAACCATTATATTTTTTTTTCAAAGGGCGATTTTCCATTACAGCTTTCATATTTTCAAAAACAACGTTTGATTGAGCAGCTAAAATGTAAGAGCATATTAAGAGTTTATTTCAAATTATCCATGGTAATGTACCAACAGAAGCAGCAGTTTTAGAATTAGGTGTTCCAGAACAGTCTCCGATAGCGAAAATGTTAGGAAATTTGAGGTGTTGTAAAGTGTCTTTATGAACATTCACAAACCCTGCTTCATTTACTAAATCTGTGCACCTCCTTATGACCTCAGGTGAACTCATTGGTGGAGTGGCATGAAGCATCGAGTACTATGAGTAAATTAAATTAAATTTTCCAATGGTAACAAAAGAATAATTATATACCTCTACTTGTGTAATTTTTTCAGGCACATCTAAATTTTGAAATACAGCTATTTTCTCTTTAGGTTTGACTTCAATTAAATTAGTTCGTAAATTAACTGTTATGTTACGTTTTTCTACTAATTTCCACAAGGCATCGGCATATTTTTTTACACCAAATAAAACAGGTAAAGATGTGTTATACATAACATTAATTTTATCACGCACACCATTCTAAAATGTACAAGTACATAAATATTAATGTTTCATGTAAATCTCACATTTCTGAAGAAATCTTCTGCTATATAACATATCTTCTGAGGAGCACCAGGGCATTTAATAGGTGTATTAGGAAAAGTAAAAATTGCATTGCCTGATTTAATTTGTGTTAAAATTTCATATGTGCGATTGACATATTTAGGAGAATAATTCGAGCAAACTCCAGTATTAGGTATATTTAAAGCTTCAATTAAACCTGGAATCTAGATTAAAATAATATATGAGAATCGATATATAAATTAATATTTTGTAAACTATAGTTAACGCAAATTTGTTATTACATACTTTGGCATAGTCAAGTTGCAGTCCGGCTGCGACCAACATAAAGTTATAAGTGATTTTATCACCACTTGATATAGTTACAGAATTGCTTTGTGGATTAAACTCAATTACTCTTTCCTTAATCCATATGGCTTTATCAGGAAGGACAGACTTCATAGGTTTTCCACAATTTGATAACTTCTTTATTCCTCCACCTACTAACGTAAACATAGGTTGATAATAATGAGTATCACTTGGTTCTATAACGATTAACTCTTTTGGTCCCAAATATTTTGTCAATTTAGCCGCCAATGAACATCCTCCTGAACCACCTCCCACTATTAACACTTTGCATCTTAAATAAGTAATATTTCTTTATTCTAAATGGATTAATCACTAATGCTTACGATTTATTCACAAGATCAGCAGGTGGAGTGCATGACAAAAGACGTTTTATAATTATATTTTTATGCATATTATTTCGAAGCAATGAGTTTGTCATCATTTTGGAAATTCACTAGAACTATTTGTTAATTTTATTAAAATTTGTGCGTTTACTAACCTGCTAATTTTTTTAATGAAAAACGGAAGGGCGATTATGTCTTTACCCACAATAATCAACAAAATACAATTAGTGGTCAGGAAGTGTACTTTGTTGTGTTTGCTATCTTGACAAGTATTTTTGGTTCACGTGACGTTTCGCATGTTTCAATCAAATTGTATAAGGTTAAATAATAGATATACTATAGATTAGAATTTACTACAGAGTAACAAAAGATAAGTAATGTGCTTTATGAAGGTTATGTATATATCATTGCAATATTTTTATGTCATATTTCCAAGAAAGTGGCATATTATACCTAACTGCAACAGTTTACATTGTAACTATTAGCATTGTTATCTATATATGTATATAAAAATGATGCCTATTTCCCATGGTCACGCCCTTAGAATATAATTCTAACTTCTAAGCTAGAGTAAAATCAAAATCGGAAGACACCAGCGCAGAAACGCATTTTTAAACTAGATAAAGATGCAGTAATGATTGGAAAATGACACAGATATTAGTATTGTGCGCTCTAAAAACGTTACTTTCCAGCTGATCGTTTGCCAACTTTTGTTTATAACCTCTTTGTTTTTCCGGCGTATCAAATTTGTTCATTACTTATTCTACAAAACAGTTTATTTTAAAACTATCCGCTGTCTGTATTGAATTTATAAGTAAGTTACTTTAATTATTAATTTCATGTTATATTAATGTAACCAAATCTAGTTCTTTATGTAATGTGTAACGCAAGCATATCTCATAACGCTCAAGCACCTCAAGCAAGAAAACGCCATGTGTTATCTGAAGACGCTCGCAAGATTGTGTGGAACAATTACAAAAACTTTAAAAGTATCAATTCAGGTAAAAAGCAGTTGGATAAACGTTTTATTTTGTAATATTCCAAGGAATTTATAACCTCATTAAAGATGACGAAACAGTTGGATATTCGGGAAAGAAAACGTCATTTAGAAGTTTACTTTTAAAAATGAGCTTCAGGTAAGTTTACTGATTAATTTTTAATCATATCTTATCTTGGGTTTTGTGTAGGTGGAAAAAAACATCCGATCGTCGTAAGATTATAATAGAACGACATGAAATACGTTCTTTGCATTGTGCATATACGTTCGATCACTAATTATCGGAAAGCAGGACGACCAGTTATATACACAGGTTTATTTAATTTTATAACGTAAATATGTTGCTATTTATCATTATTTTAGGTGGTGAAATGGGCTTTATAAATAATGTTCTGCTAATGTTTAAATCTGGCTAAAAATCAGGAGATTAATTGTTATTGGCAAATGTATTTTAAAAAAACTAGATTTTGTTCGTATGACAATAAAATATTATTTTACTTTATGATTATTCCAAAAATTTTACTTCTAAAATTGTATTCTTGAACAACAAACGCAAAGTAACATAACCTAAACTTTTATTTTTTTTTACGTATATTTTTTTGTTGAGCTTTACACTCTGACGTCACTTTTTTTGCGCAGCTTGGTGTCTTCCGATGTTGATTTTACTCTAACGCCATAACTTGACGACTATACAGATTTCATTGATTTTTGAGTAAGTTTCATAAAACTTTGTAGAAGGTTCTTACGGAAAGAAAAATTAAGAAAATTGCGTAGAAAATTGAAAAATTTCAGAAAACTTAAATTCGCGTTTTTAACAGTTTGCGCGCCGCAAATGTCATTTAACAGCTGCATCGGTCGGGATTTATCGATCGTGGGTGTGTTCTTTGTGAAGTGTAGGTATCCACAAAGAAAGGGTTTTTCAAAATTCCACCCCTAAGAGGGTGAAATGGGGGGTTGAATTTTTTTTGTGAAATTTTTATTCTAGGTGTCGATGTTGGTAAACATACTACTCAATTAAAATTATGAGACACGTGTATCACAAAATTGTAATATCCCCCCTTCTGATCACTGATACGTGCGACGGTACGGCCCGTACGGGTAGTATATTTATAAACAATGATATAAGATAATGCACAATAAATATGCCAACTATATATTTTCCACTATAACTTCAATAAATTTATGAATAGGCAGTATTGTAAAATTCCGTGCCTAATAAACCATGTTGTTCATTTACATGTGTTGAAATAAGTACCTACTTATTTCTGGGTAGTACCATATAAACAATGGTAGTACATACCTACCATTGATTTTTTAATCAATGGTAGAAGACGCTATATTCATTTAGATTTCAAACAAAAAAACTCGATATCTATTGTTAATCCAGCTGCGAATGCTTTAAGTAAAGAATTGCACGGTTTTCAGCGTCGCAATGCGTCAGGACGCCATTGGAGGCATGTGACGGAAGAATCGCACTACCTACTGATATTATTGTATTGTTGTATACGTTCGTTTTGCTGTGCAGTGTTGTCTTAAATTACCGAAATATCTGATGTGAAACAACACACGACCTACAAATTTGATATTGGACTAAATAAAATAACATATTTCTTTGCGATAATTATATAAGATCCAGTACACCACGTTCGCAAAGACCGTGTTACAGTCAACGTTAATAGATAATGCAGTTTAAACATTTTTAATCTAATTTAATTAATATTCAAGACTTGTATGGTTTCGCATTAAAAGACTTTATAAGGAAAGGTATATAAAATTAAATTATCTTTAAAAATTTGTTTACACGGTTTCCTATAAAGATGTTCATTATTAAGATATTGGAAAAATTTGAAAGAAAACTTTAAACTTTAAGAATTTTATTTCTGACAAATTACACGCCGCATCAAACAATTGCATGGAACATAATTCATTTATACCACACACACAGACACACACACACACACACACACGCGCACGCGCACGGCACCCACGCATGCGCGCACGCACGCACGCACCCACGCACGCACGCACACACGCACACACGCACACACGCATACACGTATAACAACAATAAAGGGCGCCAATGTATAACATTATAACTGGGCCAAATTATAACATTAAAACAAAAGCGATGATGTAATAAATAAAACGCCACTGCCGTTGGCTCAATCGGTAAATTAAGATAAGGGAGAGTTCTAATATACTGAGTTTAATTAACATACCTGAAATGCTGCATGCTTCCCAACTGCATAATTATTTTCACTTCACTTAATTAATAAAAAATATGTAATGTAAATAAAAACAATAAAATGATACCTCGAGCGCCAAGCTATTTTTAGATATACGTTATTGGAACAGCTAAACCAAGTTTGTTAATAATAATAAAACATTAATCAAAATGAAAATAAAATTACAAGACACGCTAAAGTTTATTTAATAATCAATTGTAATGGAAAAGGTCTTAAATCTATTCGTTAATTACTAAAAAATCATACCTTTGAACAGTTCTGTATATATTTTATCACCGCTGGTGACACATGAAACGGAACGGTCAACTAGATGAAATCATTATAGCATCATTGTGGTGCAATCTGCAGATCTATGGTTACCAGCCACACCCCACTGGAATTATTTTGATAATTTATTCTTAATAATTTGAATCCATAATAATTAATGCATTACTTTGAAGTTTTTAGTATGTAAAAAATTTGCGATTTATGATGTAAACCAAGTAAAATAAGGTAGTTAATAAAAGTGGTACTTTAAAAGTAAAAATTAAAAATTTAATTCCATTACAATTAAAAATATATGCATTATTAAAGTATGCAAAAGGTGTAAACGTATAAAATATAAAAGTGTAATAGTAAGTAAGTGAGTAAAAAGTAAAAAGTAAAAATGCCCAAAAAAAAGCAAAGGCTTTAGTTTTAACTATAATGAGAAAAAAATAACTTACCATCTACCGATGGCACTTTACACTAAAATTTAGGGAAAATTCCCCACAACTACATGCTTCATGCTATTACATTTAGAAGCAAGTGAATTGAAAAGAAAAAAAGGCTAGTTATTACGCATTGCGTGGCTTTTAAATGATCAGAATACCATTCCTAAGGAAAGGGCCATATAAATCTTTATGAAATTTATTCACTTAAAAAATATGTACTATTAAGATATGCAATTTAAGTTGCCTACCTCATACAAAACTTAAAAACTTTTCTTATATTTACTACTAAATGAATAAAAGATCTAAAATTAAAGTATTATTTAATACAACCCAAAAAAAGGGTTGTTACACACGCACACGTACAAACGCACACGCACGCACACACGCACACACGACACACACCACCACACACGCACGACACGCACACACGCACACACGCACACACGCACACACGCACCACGCACACACGCACACGCACACACCACACGCCACACGCGCACACGCACACGCACATACGCACACACGCACACGCACACGCGCACACGCGCACACACGCACACACGCACACAGCACACGCATACACGCTACACGCTCACACGCACACGCACCACGCACACGCACACGCACACACGCACACACGCACACACGCACGCACGCACACACGCACACCGCACACGCGCACACGCGCACACGCGCACACCGACACGCACACGCACACGCACACGACACACACACACACACACACACACACACACACACACACACACACACGTCCTTACCCGTCTGTTTGTTGCGAAAGCAGTGTTTTGCCTTTAAGATATCAACTGGATTTAAACTTACTTAAATACGGTCTGAAAATATGGTCACAAGGCAATCATCCTTTAAAGAGTATTATATTCCAACCGCACTAGACAGACCGAATATATGAAATTAAATGCACTATTACAAAACCTATTAGGGTGAGAATTAAATATATGATATTGATATCATATCATAAAATAACCTTTCCAAATATCTACCAAAATCCAGATAAGGAAAGTCCTCCATGGTTCATTAAAATCCCGGATTCCCACTTGGAATGCAGTATCTACAAACATGGAGATATTGATTGCCAAATATATAAAAATATATTATACGGTATCTTTGATACATACCCTAAAGCAACTGTATTATATACGGATGGTTCCAAAACAAAGGAAGGAGCAGCTGCTGCTTTTTATTCCAATGGGCACTCGCATTATAGGACACTGCCACGCACTTCAGGAGTGTTCGTGGCAGAGTTGTACGCTATTTGGATGTGTTTAAGGTATATAGAATACAACTGGCAACATTTTCTTGATATGTACGGATTCCATGATTTCATTACAAAGCTATCAGATACATTTAATAGCGATCCTTTAATAATAATGATATAAATTTGCTTCAATGGTTAGAGAAGCAAAATAAAATTGTTAAGTTTGTGTGGATTCTGAGCCACATCGGAATAAAGGGCAATGAAATGGCCGACGAAACAGCCAAGTTGGCAACAAAATGTGAACCATGTGAAGGTATAGCATCTCGGCAGGAAGACATTTCGATTGAATAAAAGCAAAAAATAAGGAAGCATGGCAAAATCAATGGACTAACAGCATATCCAAACTAAAAGACATAAAACCCAGCATCAAAAAGTGTGAGTATAACCCATCACTAAATCGAAAAGAACAATCTGTGCTTACCAGAATGAGGATAACAGGAGCCCGGCAAAAATAATGTGATTATTGTGAAAACATGCTCACAGTAAAATACCTTCCATGTGGATGTGAAAGGTATAGTCAGTTAAGAAATCAGCTTAGAATATTTAATGAACTAGAGGATTGTCGAGCAATAGGAAAAAAATGTGAAAAAAGGGTACTTGAATTTTTAAAACGTAGTAATATGTTTAACGATATTTAAGCAGATACAATGAATTTAGCGCTAATGGCCAAAGAAGCAGACGCGCTAAAAAAAATAAAAAAAAAACACACAAACGTATACATACGTACGCACATACACGCACGCGCACCACGCACGCACGCACGCACGCACGCACACACACACACACACACACACACACACCACACACACTCACACACGCACAAGCACATACACACGCACACAGAAGTTGTTAACGGCTATATAAATTTAAGGTAATTTTGGTATAACAGGGTTGCATGAAAGTTTAAAGAGTTCTGAGTAGCCTAAAGGTCCTTGATCGTCATTATTCATTAGAATTTGTTGGTTTTTGAAGATCTCTAAACCTTCATAAAAATCAAATTCATACTTGGAGCTAACATGGTTGATTAAAATAATCATCTACTTCATGATTTTTATCTAACGTATGTAGGGCTACAGCAGACTTACCCCAAAGTTTGTATTTGATATGAGTTAGATGATGTTTAAAGTGAATTTTGCTAGGTCGTTTAGTTTACCCTACATCTTTTTTTACACTTTTTATAAACTTCCGACCTATCCTGCTTATCTACATGTACAACCTGTCCAGAAACGAAGCGAAGGAATAAATCAACATGTTTGGCAGATTACAGTGGCGTTGGGTTGTTTTATCATAAAAAATATAAAAGTAATATTGATTAGATATGTCATAATAAAATTAATTAATACTAATTAAAAGTTGGGAAGGAACGAGGATATTATTTATTTGTAATATAATTTTTCTGTTTTCAGATTAAAAGAATTTCGTGGTTGATTAGGTAATTATTGATCGTTTGGATTGTCAACTCCGTATATATAACAAATTGCTGATACCATTATCGACCACATTTTAAATAATTTTAAACTAATTAATTACTAATAATTGAACTAGAAAGTATGTACTGTATTTGGAATCACACTTTAATAGATCTTAATGTGTTGTTAATGATATAATTAGGTGAGAAATATGCGAACAACGCTAATTGCAGACAAAAATTATACATATATAAATATAACGATAGCCTAAGTTATGATTATTGTTATATATCGGTATATCATAAGGTGTACTTACTCTGCAATATTGATTTTAATAGCAATGGCGTCAAGTCCTGAATGTATTTCCAATGAAACGCGCGAAGAGGTCTGCGCTTTCTGCCAATGAAAACATTATTGTGTTCAATGTGTACAATTATTTGAAATATCATAATCCATTGAAAAAAGTTGAACAGACAGTTGAAATGTGTTCACATATGACTGGCATTGGAAAACCAACAATATTCAGACTTTTACGTGAAGACAATGTTTCTGTGCCTAGTTTATCTCATAGTGGAAAAAAAAACAGAAATATCCGAATATCTGAAAACTACAGTTAGAAGAATAGTGCATTCGTTTCATTTTAAAAAATAAATACCCACATTAAATACAATTCTGTCAGTTGTGGAAACGGAAGACAGTATTCCCAATTCAAGTAGAACAATGTTGTGGTAACTTTTGCATAGAGCATAGGCTGTCATTGATAAGGAAGAAATTGTGTGTTCGAGAAGAAATTACTTACGGAATATCTCGAAATTACGTTCTGAAGGCAAGAAAATTTATTATTTAGACGAAGCGTGGGTAAATGAAGGTTATACTGTGGAAAAAATGTGGCAAGAAAAAAATATTAATTATTACACATATACGAAGTGACGAAGGCTTTGTAGAGGGAGATTTACTGCTATTTGAGTCGCAAAGTACCGGTGATTGCCACGAGGACATGAATGCGGGTGTTTTTGAGGAATATTTTGAACAAATGTTGGATTTAATACGAAAGTGTGCCGTAATTGTTATGGACAATGCCAGCTACCATTGCAGACAAATTGAACGTTTACCTACAACTTCCTGGAAAAAAGGTGCTATAATGGAATGGCTTTCCTCAAAAAATATTGCTTTCGAAGATGATATGGTAAAAAGGGAAGTACTACGCCTAGTACAAGATGTTTGGATAAAGTTTAAAAGATATGCAGTTGCCGAGATGGCAGCAAAATGCTTACCGCCTTACCATTGCGAATTGAACGCTATTGTATTAATATGGGCGCAGCTTAAAGGTGCAGTAGCGAGAAATAGTACCACGTTTAAATTAAGTTACTTTCGACAACTTTTAATGACTTCCTTAAGTGAGATGACTGCGGAAAAATGGAAAAAGTGTATAGAAAACTTAATGAAAGAGGAACAAAAAATGTGGGAACTTGACAATATGATAGAAGTTACTGTAGAGCCTATTGTAATTTCAATAGGGCCAAATGATAGTTGTTCCGAAGAAACAGATAAATTTTCAGAATAACTGTATTTCAAAATTATATATTTATTATTTCTCTTATAAATTTGGTTTTTTCTTGTTTAATATCGGTAATAAGGAGTTCAGATATGTACGAGTATATTATACAGGGTCCGCCAATAGTGCGTGGACGAAGCTTTATGAGTGTATACAATATCGTTTTCAAAATTATTTATTGCAGGGTTGTGTGGGATCTTTCGGGTTACAATTAGAAAATATTTTCACAAAAATTACTACTCGTATACAGGGTATTACAACACAAAGTTATATTTTTTTAATTGGAACATACCGTATATTATTATACATTTGGATTCCCTGGTTAATTTTAAGGGCACTTTATTCACTATATAAGGTATCTTAAACGCGCAATTTAGGCGCTGCATTCCATTTTTTGAAAATTTAGAGGTTGTAAAGAAAAATTGTAACAACCGTATGGAGAAATGTGTAACACAAAAATTTTAATGGTTGATTAGTCATAGACTGTGCTACATAAAATCGTAAAAATAGTACTATTATCTTATTTAATTTTCGAGATATCGTAATGCAAAGTATAAGATTTTCAATCATAGATAACTTGATTTTTTTAAATGGAAAGGTATACATTGTTAGATAGGACATTTAATTACATTTTTTTATGATATAACATTGTTGGTATTTATGTTTTGCCGTTTTTTGATAATCCAGCTTTTTTACTGAATTTGCAAAGTTTAAGATTTTTAATCATAGATAACTTGATTTATTTAAATGGAAAGGTATACATTGTGTTACATTGATAGATAGGAAATTTAATTACAATTTTTTTGATATAACATTGTTGGTATTTATTTTTTGCCGTTTTTTGATAATCCAGCTTTTTTACTGAATTTATCGATTTTGGAAGAAAATAATATTAAATTAAATATTCAAATTGTCGACCACACTGATTTAGACAATACTGAATTCTTTTAATAAAAGAAGCTTCAACCCGATCTAACATATTAGGAGTAATTGTAGCAAAAACATTTCTAATTCGCAATTTCATATTCTCAGCAGTTGTTGGGTCTTCCTCATATACTTTATTCTTCACAAAGCCCCAAAGAAAAAAATCCAGTGGAGTTATATCGGGAGATCTAGCTGGCCAAGGTATCGGTCCTTGTCTTCCTATCCAATTTTCGTGAAACGTCGAAATTAACCACTGGGTTACAATTTTGGCATGATGAGGAGGTGCCCGTCTTGTTGGAAAACATACCTCTTCTTTGAGCCAAAGGTACATTCTCCAATAAATGATATAATTCGTTTTCTAGAAAATTATGATATTCTACCCCAGTGAGTGTGCCATTGAAAGAAAAGGACCAACAATAGTTCCGCCGAATATACCTGCCCAAACATTCACTGACCATTTATTTTGAGAGACTAACTGAAATTGGTGTGGATTTTCATTTGAATAAAATGAAAATTATGTCTGTTCACAAATCCATTTCGATGAAATGTACATTCGTCGGTAAATAATATCCCCGATATAAAATTTTCGTTCGCATTTAACTGTTGTTGAACCCACTGGCAAAAATTAATTCGATTTTGAAAATCTTGTTCTTTCAGCTCTTGATGTAATTGTACATGATAGGGGTGAAATTTATTTTTCTTTAACATTCGTCTCACGGAAGTTTGACTGATTTCTAAATTGTCACTTAATTTCGAAATACTAACGTGGGGGTTTTCAACTGTAGCTACAAGTACACGAAATTCATTTTCTTCATTTTTAACAACTTTAGCTCTTTCGTTTTTAGGATATCCAACACTTCCACTACTTTCAAATCTTTCTAAAAGATTGCGAAACGATTCTTCTCTTGGTTGTCTTCGATCAGGATAACGCTGCCCGTAGATTCGACGGGCCAATAAACAATTTTTGTTTGATTCTCCAAGCACAAATATCATGTCAACTAATTCATTTTGCAAAAAATTACTCATTATAATTCTTAAATAAACGTATTACGTATATGATGTTCGTAAAGTTAAGCGTCAAACATTCACACTGCAATAAAGTAATTAACTCAGTTACGTTTGAACATCCACGCGAAATGACAAAACAGATACTATTGCTGAATTTTGTTTCTAATATTCTTTTGTTTTCATAGCTTGATGTGATTTAAACAATTATACATACATATGTAAACCTACGAAAATCGACAAATTCAGTAAAAAGCTGGATTATCAAAAACGGCAAAAATAAATACCAACAATGTTATATCAAAAAATTGTAATTAAATTTCCTATCTATCAATGTAACACAATGTATACCTTTCTATTTAAATAAATCAAGTTATCTATGATTAAAACTCTTAAACTGCAAATTCAGTAAAAAAGCTGGATTATCAAAATACGGCAAAACATAAATACCAACAATGTTATATCAAAAAAAATGTAATTAAATTTCCTATCTAACAATGTAAAACAATGTATACCTTTCCATTTAAAAAAATCAATTTATCTATGATTGAAAATCTTAAACTTTGCATTACGATATCTCGAAAATTAAAAAAGATAATATTACTATTTTTACGATTTTATGTAGCACATTCTATGACTAATTTTTCTTTTCAACCTCTAAATTTTCAAAAAATTGAATGCAGCGCCTAAATTGCGCGTTTAAGATACCTCATATAGTGAATAAAGTGCCCTTAAAATTAACCAGGGAATCCAAATTTATAATAATATACGGTATGTTCCATTTAAACAAATATAACTTTGTGTTGTAATACCCTGTATACGAGTAGTAATTTTTGCGAAAATATTTTCTAATTGTAACCCGAAAGATCCCACACCATCCTGCAATAAATAATTTTGAAAACGATATTGTATAAACTCATAAAGCTTCGTCCACGCACTATTGGCGGACCCTGTATAATAATTGTTGCCTTACGTTAAATTTAAAAACTCTATAAAATGATTTCTAACAAACGAAGTGTTTTATAATTAAATGATATATTACAACGATATCTTTAAAATCACTTTTTATAGTTTTCAACAAAATATTGCAATTGTCATTTGTTTGTCTACAAAACCCATGTCCACGCCTATGATCTTTACTTTAGAACTCAACAACAGGTACGTCACATTCTTAAAGGATTAGCAGCTATTGATAAATAACTTACGTTGTAACGCTATAGTATGGAAGCGGCACATCCTAAAACTAGTTTAAGTACTTAATACAAAATCGTGTACCGCTTATATGTAAATTAAATGAACTATTTTAATTTATTCCTTCGCTTCGTTTCTGGACAGACTTTAGTAGTGCTTACAGTGATTGGAGTGTTTATGAATATCTGTATCTAGTTTGCTACCGTTTCTTGTTACTAGAGTACCAGGGAATGGGAGATTGTCATTTGCCTCTATCTCTAGGCGTTAAAATTTATGACGACTTAACTAATTTCATTTAAAGCAATAAATATTTTTGATAAAGGATCTATTAAATACTTATTACTTTCTGTTCTTATACTAAAGAATCTTAATAAATGTTTTTTCTATCAATACTTATATTAATAGAAGAAACGAAATGAAGGTAAACCGAGACATCAGTAACTTCTTCTCCTCCCAAGAACTAATTAAAAATACCTACCTTAAGGAACTGTTTTATGAAAACATTTTTTTTCGATTTGTAAAATTCTAACTTCAGAACTGTATCGAAAAACTGGTAACAGCACATCACTTTTTATTTATTTTTTGTGCTTCGCCGAGTAGGCCAAAGTAATCGCCAAAATTTAAACTTTTGCGTATAAAATGGGTATATGTAGATTTTTTTATACGTAATGATGAAAACCAACGAAGGTGTATGTTCACCTATTCTGTAGTAAACGAACTGCGGTCAGTAGAACGAATATGGTTTAGTATTTCAATTTCCCAGATCATATACGTGAAGGTGTCGTAAACGGAGTAGTAAACGAACTACAGTGCGGAGCACAATATAGATATACTTTGGTATTACCAGCCAATTCTTTGAATTTCGTAAAGTAGCCAATGAAGTTACAATTACAACGTACAATAAAGTGTAAACGAAGTTACAGTTAGTTGAACGTAGTATTATAATAATGGCGAAGCGCACTAACAAACAACCCAATTTAGAGAGGGAAGGATCAAACGGGTAGAGTGGCACTAAAGCAGGGAGCTGAAACTAACACAAATAATAAATAATAATAATATACAATAATTAGTGGTCAGGAAGTTTTTCAATTAAATTTTATCAGGTTACACGTGTAGATTGAAATGATTAGGTAGTTAAGGTTACAATGCATTATTTGAGTCATACCATTGATTATTCTAAATGTATAAACAATGGTCATACTATGTATTCTTAACTCTACTATACAATTACTAATAAATATTATTATATTATATTATGTTATATTACATTATATTATATTATATTATATTACATTATATTATATTATATTATATTATGTTATGTTATGTTATGTTATGTTATGTTATGTTATGTTATGTTATGTTATGTTATGTTATGTTATGTTATGTTATGTTATGTTATGTTATGTTATGTTATGTTATGTTATGTTATGTTATGTTATGTTATGTTATGTTATGTTATGTTATGTTATGTTATGTTATGTTATGTTATGTTATGTTATGTTATGTTATGTTATGTTATGTTATGTTATGTTATGTTATGTTATGTTATGTTATGTTATGTTATGTTATGTTATGTTATGTTATGTTATGTTATGTTATGTTATGTTATGTTATGTTATGTTATGTTATGTTATGTTATGTTATGTTATATTATATTATATTATATGTATATGTATATTTATTTATATTATATTATATTATATTATATTATATTATATTATATTATATTATATTATATTATATTATATTATATTATATTATATTATATTATATTATATTATATTATATTATATTATATTATATTATATTACATTATCTTATATTATATTATATTACATTGTATTGTATTGTATTGTATTGTATTGTATCGTATCGTATCGTATCGTATCGTACTGTACTGTACTGTACTGCACTGCACTGTACTGCACTGTACTTACTGTACTGTACTGTACTGTACTGTACTGTACTGTACTGTACTGTACTATACTATACTATACTATACTACACTACACTACACTGCACTGCACTGCACTGCACTGCACTGCACTGCACTATACTACACTACACTACACTATACGCGCGCGCGCACGCACACGAACACGCACACGCGTGCGCGCGTGTGTGTGTGTGTGCACGCGCACGCGCGCATGCATGCACGCACGCACGCACGCACGCACGCACACACACACACACACACACACACACACTAGATTGTGTAATACATGACGCCAAGTTCGGCTACGTAGTCGAACTATCACTACACTAAACGTCAAGTTTGCCTACGCAACTTTGGCTACAATGGACATATAAATTGTGTAGTCAAACTTGTCTGTTCAGTGGCGTAGGTACAATTTTTTTTTTCAATAAGGTAAATTGTGCAACTACAAAGATCTAAAAGCACTAATAAATAAACTATTTATTTTACAAAAATATTGTATTGCACTTAAAATTTTATTTTCTCAAATTGAGAAATTTATACAATATCTTAGATAATAAACTGAGATTAAATTTTATATAATAAGTTGATATCAGTAGTTCGAAATGTTATTTTCATGTGTAACTTATTTAGCTTTTCTTTTCTTCCACGTAAGATCAGTAAGTTAAATCACTATAATTTAATATTTAAGCAGTCGTAAAGTGTTTTTTTTTGGAGACAATCGAAATTAGAGAGTTAACTTCGTTTATAATCCATTTACTTATACAACCATTTTTAGTGAATTTTTTTTCTTCCAAGTTAACTGAACGTTCAAGCACGTGATTCAGTGTGTTTTAGGGATAATCAAAACTAAAGCGTTAATTTTGCGTGCGTGCGTGTGTGTTTGTGTTGGTTTGTCTATGTTACCGTGGCTATGTGTGTGTGCTGTGGACTCAATGCTGTGGTCATCCCCCAACAGTGCGACTATACATATGGCCACACTATTTAAGACCTATGTATTTCGCAGAATAAAAATAACTAACACAATAAAGAATTAAAGTAGGGTTCTTAAATGTGATAGTACCGCATCCTGCATTTCATTTTCAATTGCGATAATTAAAATTAAAACTAAAAAGTACATTTGTTACTTCGAAACCGGAACTTTATGGTATATAGAACGAATCCCATCATTCAATTCAAACAATACACTACGTTGAAATCAAATATCATCATACCATTGAAAATCCGGTGTGTTTTTTAACGTGCAGTGGACCCATTCATGGTATTCAGAATGTGCTGCTCTCTATACTTTTTAACTGAAATGCTTTAGAGTGTTTGCAGTTCACGGTAACGTAGTTCTTGTGGTTGTATATTATATTTTCTGTAGAATAACAAGATTGTGTGGTCTTTTTTACATTACTGTACCGATAAAATTTCTTGAATGTTATCTACGTGATATTTGATTTCAACGTAGTGTATTGTTTGAATTGAATGATGGGATTCGTTCTATATAACATAAAGTTCCGGTTTCGAAGTAACTTAAAATGTACTTTTTTTAGTTTTAATTTTAATTATCGCAATTGAAAATGAAATGCAGGATGCGGTACTATCACATTTTAAGAACCCTACTTTAATTCTTTATTGTGTTAGTTATTTTTATTCTGCAAGTATGAAAATGCAAGCGAGATTCATTTATGATTCAAATGTTTATCTGTTGAGCGGCGTCTTATTATCATTATTATTGTTTAGGTTTTATATAACATAGAAACGTTTACTGCTAACGCGTCAAAAAACTAGTGGTAAAAACCAAACACCGATTTTAATCCATTCTACCAGGTTTGGAATTATTTTCTGACCGATGTTCAATACATGAGGGGTCATGGTGTAATGACGTCATAAAGACGATCGCTGCATAATAGTATAAAAACTGAAATCATAAAAACTATTCATTCGATTCCCTTCCCGCTAAAAATGAATATTTCGGAAGTTACACAGATTTAATCGTAAATAACGTAAATATTATAACACCAATTTTTTTTTTAAATTTTCTCTGTTACCTAATGAAAAATCCATTCTGAAACTCTTTATTCCTTGAAACCTGAACTTTTCAAAAGACTACATGGTTTTCACTGTATGATTATTGCTGCAGAATTAAGAATCAAACATGACGTTGCATTTTAAACGATGTCTGTTTCACACGACATTATGTCGCCTTTAATAAAAACAATTCTGTACAATTACCGTTATGGCGTGGTACATCAAGTACTGTATCATATAAAATTTTTATACTAGTGCTGGTGTATAATGTTAAACCTACTATAAGTTTTACTTTTAGTCCAGAAAATTACAAAAATTTGACTTTTCATTTAATACGTAAAATTTAGGGATACTGTAAAAGTAATACGATGTTTGGTGAGGAGGAAGGAAGTATACCACATATCGCAATTTTAATCCAAGAAATTTTTATGCCCTAATTTTAAGACAAATGGAAATGAGATAATTTTAAAGGACAAAAACTAAATTTTCTAGTTAAATTCTAACAAGAAGAGATTAGAAAAATTTACAATCTTTACTTTTTTCTTAAGCCTTAGCTTTCCTATAGTGATATGACCATACAAACAAATGCTCTGATTTCTAAATGTTAATAATTTTTCAAATAACTTTCTTATATTTATTTCTGCCTTAAAACTAAAATTATCTTTAAAATCTATGCGCAATTCTCTTTATTTTGATACCCCACATGCTCTATTTCGAAATGAAATTTTACTTATAATTAATTAAATCTACTTTTCAGGGACATAAGTCCACATACATTTCTAGTCTGGCTGCACTAAATTTTATGTTGCACTTTCCAAATGTATGTTCTCCATAGAGACCTGCGCTATTTTGTACTCACATCAATTTATTTCACATATGATTGTCACACTACAGTACATAACTTCATCTAGACCACCCAAAGTAAGTATTTCTCATAATAATTGATCAATGCGTACACTTATGTTTGTATAATTTCAATACATACTTTGTAACGTTATCGTAATCACTGTTTTTCCTGATAAAACTATCTAACACACTTCTTATCTAATACAAATAATTTTTCCTTTTTATGATTCTAGCAGATCATACTACTAAGTAAGGATTTTCCATACATAGCTGAATTCTATGGTTATTATGCCTTCCGAAGCATGTCGAACATATGCAATATGAATATTCTCCTGTAAAACTTTTATTTATATGATGTTACTGTTAACTAGAGTTTATTTAACGTAGAATCTGATGCATGATTACATATGTGCTTATCTATTCATTATTTAATTTCATAAATGTAGCGATATCACACCTATGGTTAATTAAAGCCAACCGAAACTATCCCACAATTATTTCTGTTTTATTATTGTACTTATTTTTACATACAATTATTACTATCACATAAACGTATCATCTCTCTCTCTCTCTCTCTCTCTATATATATATATATATATATATATATATATATATATATATATATATATATATATATATATGGCGATGTTTTATGTTTATATAATTTATAATATTTTAGAGTGTCATAAACATTTTGTAATGAATTTATTTAGTGAATACTGCCTCGACTAGTAACTCAGGGGGTCGGGTTCCATGAATCAGTTTCGTGATGAAACTATTTTAAACATCCATATTAAAATTTTTAAAATTAATTACTGTCTTGATATAATTTGAATTCCTATTAAATTGTTTTATTCAAACACCTCGTATCATAGGTAACCATACACCACATTGCGCGCATGCTTATATCTGTTAGTATATAATCATGAACGTGTGCATTATGTGCTTCATGGATTGAATAATTGCATAATACTAATCATGTTTTATTGAAAACAAACATCTGTTTAACATTTTTACAAAATTTGATATAACAATTCCGTTGAATACCGTTTTCCTAAGGGGTGGCTCTTTTTATACGTAAAATTATATTTTTGAAAATTTCTCTGATTTCTGTTTTATTTTAAATTATTTCTTCATTTGACGAAGTAATAGAGTCGCTATTGATTGGGGATATAAAAATATGTTATTTACACTCACATGGTGAGTTGGCTCGCTCGATTTTCTTCAAGCTCGTTATAATTAGAATCTTCTTTTTATGCTTATACTACGATATGTAAAGTGAAGGAAATATATTTAACCAGTTCGTGCTGAAGTATCACATATAGCTCGTCTTCGACCTATAGAGGTAAAGCAACGTTAGATGAATAAACTGACATATCCCTTACCTTTTTCCAGCTTTTTTTTTCTTTTTGGGTCTTTTCGTTTTGCGTTTGCCTTCTTCGTGTACTGGTTGCTGTTAAGATGTTCTTTTCGTCTAGCTTTTGGGTTGCTGCGATGTGCCTTTAACTGGGAATTTTTTTTTTACTTATAGTATTCCCGAATAGGCTAAGATTTGCTAACGTGCTAAAGCACTCAGGAACACTGGGAGGGTTTAGGGACATTGTTTGGCTGCCGAGAAATGTTTATGAATGACTAGCTTAAATTGACTTAAGTCAAAGTTTGAAGGAAAACAGGAACTGGGTAGTGCATTCCACAATTCGGACGCCGTGTGGAAAAATCTAGATTGAGCCCGTTTAGTGTGACACGAAGGAATTTTGAGTGCGTAATTATGGTGTGAATGGGCAAACCGAGTGTTCCTAGCGAAGATGGCCTGCGAAGGTATTAAGGAGTGTGTTTCGGAGGCACACTTGCCATGGTAATAGCGATAGAACAAGGAAAGAACCGAAACTATTCTTGCATGCTGAAGAGGCTGTAGGTCAGAAGTCAAAGGCGGGTCATCTATAAGCCTGATAACTCTTTTTTAGATGCGGTTTACCATATCAAGGACGTATTGGGGAGCACTGACTCAGAGGTGGGAATTGTATTCCAGATGAGGTCGAATTTGAGCCTTATACTGTAAAAGGAGTTGTTGCGATGTGAAGTACTGTTTAGATCTGTATAGAAAGCACAGTTTATGGTCAGCTGTTTTGCTGGCTGACAAAATGTGGTTAACCCATGAAAAGTTCGATGATACGGACATCCCTAATATAGAAATAGAGTTTGAAAACTTGAGTTCTAAGCCATTCACATTTACAGGAGGAAATGATCGGTCTTTCTTTGCGGACACAAGGCAACCCTGCTTTTTGTCGGCGTTGAACGTGATTAGATTATTCCTTCCCCATTCAAGGACACGTTCTAAGTCACTGTTGATTGAGGCTGCCATTTTCACCTTTACGTCTAGACTTATTGTTGTCGGAAAACTGAGAAGAACTATAATGTAGAGTGCTGTCATCCGCAAAGCAATGGATTGGGTTAGTTGTTGAAGAAATGAGGTCATTTATGTACAGCAGGAAAAGTGTGGGAGCTATCACTGATCCTTGGGACACTCCCGCGTTAATAGTAGTTTCTTTCGAAAAGAAGCCATCGACGACAACGCGTATACGTCTTTTGTCAAGAAAGCTGGATATCCAATTGATGAGCGAATCGGAGAAGCCGAACGAAGTGAGCTTGGCAAGTAGGCACTTCTGCCAAACCTGGTCAAAAGATTTTGAAATATTTAAAGCTACTACTACTGTTTCACCGGACCTCTGTAATGTGTTATGCCAAAGTTGGGTGACATATGAAAGAAGATCACCCGTTGAACGACTCTGTCTGAACCCATACTGGTGGTCGTTTATGAGTTTATTGAACTCGAGGAACGAAAGTAGTAGGTGGTTGATGGCTTTCTCCATGATTTTCGACAGAATGGAAGTGATAGCTAGGGTCAAGTTTATTGATAATTGTTTCCAGGAGCTTGTAACGAAAGTGGATTGGTCTAATAGCGTATGGGGTAGATTTACCAGAATCATTGAGACGTGAATTTGGTGCAAAGTAATCGACAACGAGGTTGGCTTTTTCAGCAGGATCAGCTACTACAGCTCCGTCGCGAGGCGTCATGGGAGGAAAGGAAGATGTACTAAAGTTTTTACTGATGGCTTTAGCTAATGACCAAAATTTACGACCACCCAAAGGACATGAGACTAATTGTTTGCATTTACGTTCTTCAAACATCTTTTTGGCCTTGGTTCCTTGCAGCAATATAGTTGGCGTGATTTTCGGTAGATTTATTTGATTTCCATTTGATATAGAGTTTATGCTTTTGCGATAATGCATCAGTTCAAACCCTATTAAACCAGGGTTGGGAACGAGCATGACCTACACGATTATGTTTTTTGGGAATGTATAACTCCATACCCATCAGGATAACTTCAGTTATTGAAAGAGAAGGACCATTTAAAGCAATAAGCACGCCAGGGGAAGGTTGTAAAAAAATCTCGCAGTTCGCTCCAGTTAGCTAATTTAAAACACCACATAGTTCTATCTGGTTTTCGAGTAACAGTGGATTGGATACAGAGGAAGTTATTTCGGTTAGGCAGTGATCTGATTGACCAAGTGGGGAAAGGACTCTTGTTTTATACACAAGTGGGTTAGTTGTAAGGAATAGGTCCAGGAGATGTGGAGTATGGTTAGGGTTGTCAGAGATTCTGATTGGTTCGGAAATGATTTGTGTGAGATCACAGGATACAGCAAATGCTTCTACACTAGGACCTGCGGGATTAGTAGTAGATGAAAAATGAAGCCATTTGGAATTGTGGGCATTAAAATCTCCCAAAATTGAAATATCGCAAGATGGGAACTGTGATAAGAGGTAGTCTATTTTCAGACTAAGGTAATCAAAAAGATCTTGGAAGTTGTTATCATTGGGAGACCTATACAAACAACAGTAGAATTTCACAAATTGGGGCCCAGAATGCTTGAACCAAATCGCGTCAGATTTGTTGTTTTCCAAAGTGGACATCCTCCTACAACCTACGCTGTCCTTGATATATGCAAATACTCTGCCTTTAAGGCGAAAGTTAGAGTGGAGGTTCTATTTGGGACATTGCAGGTGAGGCGAATCAGTGCTTTCAGGGAAGACTTGTGTTTCTGATAGAAACAAAATGTCCGGTTGCACTTGTTCAAGGTGTTGGTGAACAGCATTAAGATTCGACCTGATACCACGCGTGTTGCAGCAATGAATCCAGATGTTGGTACTTTCGATGACCAAGGTCGCTTGAGTCCTGCCCTCCCGGGAATCCGAATGGGGCAGAATTTTATTCCTGGCAGATCTTGTTCTTCTTAGTCTTGATTTTGGCTCGTAAATGACTACTAGTAACTGGGCTGAAATTATGAGGATCGAATTTAAGCTGTACATATAACTAAAGCATAAATATTTATTCGACAAGCAGTACTACTATATCCTGCAGCTCCTACAAAAGATTAAGTGCATGTAAATTAACCATATTATAAATTATTTTTACTGAACTGTTTACCTGTGTTAACAATTTCAAGATCATATTACTGTCCGAAAACCTTTAATTTTTATAAAAACTTCACTAACGTAGAATAGTTATAACTGGATCAATCGATTAGTAAATAATTTGTGCACGTACTTAACCAAGTTACTATTGAACTTTTAAATAAAACACACAGTGTGCAACGGGCGTAGTACCCTTAGATACTACTTTTGTTTGTTTAACCTGCTCCAAAGAATAAGATTTGAGTTTTTTTAAACTTTGTATAATTCCAACGTTTTTGAATAAAATTTTACACCTGAGACAAATATCTTTTATTACGTTTTATTAAAACCGATTGAGTTCAATTTATAAAGATATTATTTACTAGTTCAATTTTACTTTGCTTGCTAATTAATTTCGGTTTGCGTAAATGAATTTTAAGCTTTATGTTTACTAACTCTTTTCTTAATTTATTGCAACGGCTCAAAGTTAATATAAAAAAAAAACGATTTCTCTTATCATTGCCCAAAATTATGCTCATTTCAATTTATTTATTTATCTTCCTATTGGGTTGACCTTTCTGCGTTTATATATTCGATATTTGTATGAGCTTTTAATATTAATCATCTTTAGCAATAAAAGTAAATCAAACGTTATACTCATTTAATTAAATTTCAAATCTGAACAATAATGCATCAATACGTTGTTTACAGACATATATAAAATTTGAGTCGATTACTGTCTATTATACTTATTATTCACTATTTAAACACAATTGATTACGGTTCGGAGACATATAAAACGCGCTATCTTCACTTATTACGTCACTTTCTATTATTTTAATAAGGAAGGTAATTTTCTACTTCTTCCCTATCACCGTTAATTAATTCTTATTTGTAATTTTAATACTTTATAGGGCAGCGTGACTACAATGTCGCTTAGACTGCGAATTCTGATCGCTTATTTTTATGCGACCCTTTCTGTTCTCGTTCTTATCGCGACTGTTTGTGATCGCTCACTGTATGCGACTGACTTAAAAACTGCACATCATTATTATGACAGCATCATTCCCTTCCACCACATTAATGCACTTGTAAATGCCGCGTATTTTAAATATTTTCATATTGAATATATAGATAACTTATTAAAACAAACTCAAGCTTTTCATCTTAACATTAATTACATTCAAACACAATTAAACAATAACCATTTCCTTATCCAGAAAAATAATATATAAATATCTAATCTCGTATAATTTAGCGCGAAATTTTGATTTTTCTAAAGCTCCCTTTACAAGTGATGTGTTAGCATTTAACTTCCATATTTGATACTATCTCAAGAGCTGCTGTTTACGCTATCGTGCAGCAGCAATGACTCAAAGCATAAATTGTGTATGTATACCGGGTGTCTGTGTGGTATTAGTTATACCATGTGTCTTAGCTTTTAAGTATAAATTTGCTTGTACTAGGGAAAAGAGCATTCAGATCAGTTGTATCTAATCTTACTTGATGATTTACTCGTATATGCATGCTAAAATTTATAGAACGAACGGAACAAGCTTCTCCGATTATTTATATATATCTACTTGAATTTGTAATGGTTAAAGGGGGTATTTGTACTTGTATATTGTTGAAAGGCAAGTTGGAATGTTACCTTTCTAACGTCAACTATTACTATTGTTTATGTATATAAATTTTCCTTTTCAGTGATTACGTATGAAAGATCTTTCAGCGTCCCAGAGAGGGGCATTACGTGTTATTAATAATTTTAGATAATTAAAGGTGAATTTATCACAAGTAAATCTCGCGACTTGCCCTCGTCAATGTCAATATTCATACCTGCGCTCAATTACGCAGTTTCACTATTTTTCGGTGTTCTTATTGTGATATTAGGATAAATTTATATTTAGTAGTGTTATGGGGAAAAATTGCATGTTTTGATACGCATGCACTATAAGAAAACGTACACATTGTCTTATTTATTATTATTCATATATATATATATATATATATATATATATACCTATATTAAACTTCTGCATATAGCAGTCTTTATTGGGAATTTAGAAATAAATTTACGCTTGTTGAGGGAATTGTTGTTTAATTGCTATTCCTGTTTCAAGCTTTACAGGGTCGCTTTTTCAAGAAATAATAACTTATCTTTTCTTTCTTTAAAGCTTGTGGCGCCTGTTTCTTGTTTGTTCTCCCTATCTGTCTGTCTACCATTTTGTTATTGTTTTCTAACTAACCTAACCATCTTCTATATTTTTATCCACACTTCAAAACACCCACGCTATCCGAGTGTTCTGCGGTATCAGGACCGTTTGGCTGATTTGCTAGTCGATCCTACGGCTCATGGCGAACCGGAACCTATGGACGTAGAACCACCTTTGCTTTCGTTTGATGATGATGCCACAGGATACTTCAAGTTCTACTTTTACACCTTCCCTAAGTCACTTTTCTATTACTAAATTCTCTGACGACAGCACTTCTTCTTTATTTGACTTTCTGACACGTGTTGAAGAGTTAAGCGCGGTTTAACTCACCAATTTTTGTTCTCGGTTATCCCTGAATTATTAAAGGAAAAGCTTTATTACTATATCGTGCTCGTAAACACAAATTATCTTCGTGGAAAGATGTAGACACTTTAGTTACAACTGAATTTCTACCATTAGATTATGATGAACGGTTACTGGATGACATTAAGTCTAGAACTATGGGTTCTTCGGAAACCATAAGCGTTTATGTTGCTGTCATGCAGAGTCTCTTTCAACGACTTTCTGTTCTACTTCCTGACCATAAACAGTTATATTATGTACGCCGTAACCTAACACCATTTTACCAAAGTGATTTAGCTTTTTTAACTGATGTGTCCACGCTTTCATAACTAATAGTCTTAGGGAAAAAGATCGAACAAAATAAATATTTCATGGAATCTTTTAAGCCTACACCTTCAAATAAAACTTCACAACTTTTGGAACCTAGTTTAGCTTACATCGATTCACCTACTGATTTTTCTAATCCTTCTACTTTTTCTCGACCACCATCGAGAAAACCAACTACTACTATTTCTCAACCTTCTCAGTCTAATAATTTAGCTGCAAATATTGTTACTCTTCGCTGCTGGAATTGCTCTGGTAGTGGACATACTTCACCACGTTGTCCACATCTACAAAATAAACATTGTTATGGCCCTGGTAAACCCAGTTTTACAAAAACTACTTGCCCAGTATGTGTATCTAGACCTTTAAACTAACTGATGAATCCTGTAACCGAGGAGAGGATTCCATCTTATCTATAATCCTGGAAATTGCTTTCTCTGGTGTAACTGATTCTCGTTGTATCCTTCTGGACTATATTTTCGCTAGTGTTCGTAATGATGAACGACCGTATCTTAATGTAAAAATTTTTGGTTATAGTTTTCAGGGTCTTTTGGACTCTGGCGCTTCTCGCATTATTTTAGGAAATTGGGGTTGGCAAATATTACAACGTTTAGGTCTATCTTTATCCGTGGGTTCGTTTTCTGCATGTACTCTTGCAAATGGTAACACTTGCAATATTCTAGGTCAACTTACTTTACCAATAACTGTAGAGTCTAAAAAAATTATGTTAGACGTACTAGTGGTGCCTGAAGTACCTCATAAATTAATTTTGGGTATCGATTTCTGGAAGACGATAACTTACGATGCTAGCGTAGAATCTATTTCTTCTGAACACTTAAGGTCTTTATTATAAGTTTTTGTTATGAACGAATAAGTTCAAAGGTAAATATGTAATTAAAAATTATTATTAATTTTATTTAATACATAAGTAAAAAGTTTACGTCGAGTAGGATTTGAACCTACGACCTGTACTTTTAGAGTACGCGCTAACATGCGCCATCAAGGTTCAAGCACGAATCGATGTAAATGGCTTGAACCTTGATGGCGCAGTTGGTTATCGCAGAGTACAGGTCGTAGGTTCAAATCCTACTCGAGGTAAACTTTTTATTTACGTATTAAATAAAATTAATAATAATTTTTAATTACTTAAGCTCTTTTTCTGATCTCCCTTTGTCTCAACAATCTTTTCTAAAAACCTTGCTAGATAACTTTTTCAAAATTCTTCTGTTTTGGGATGTATTACTCTAGTACACCACGACATTCGAACTACTGCTGAACCAATTAAACAGCGATATTATCCGCTTTCTCCTGCTTTACAACAAGTAGTTAATGCCGAATTAGACAGTATGCTTCAATTAGGCGTAGTAGAACCTTCTAATAGTTCGTGGTCTAGCCCAATTGTCCTGGTCAAAGGAAAGATGACTCTTACCGCTTTTGTGTGACATTCGCAAGATAAATGCTGTAACGGAAAAGGATGCTTATCCTTTACCCTACATTTCTTCTATTCTGGTTCGTTTACGCAATGCGCGTTACCTTTCTAGTTTGGATATTCGCTCGGCTTACTGGCAGATTCCTCTGTCCGAATAATTAAAATCTATTACTGCTTTCACCGTCCCTGGACGTGCACTTTTTCGATTTACTAGGATGCCTTTTGGACTACACAATTCACCGGCTACTTTTCAAAGATTAATTGATCGTGTTTTAGGGGAAGATTTAGAACCTTACTGTTTCGCTTATCTTGACACTATTGTTTTGGCTACACCAAATTTTGAAAAACACCGAGAAGTTTTGAAAAAGTATTTCAACGTCTGTCTTCTGCAGGTCTCACTTTGAGATACGATAAGTGTCATTTCTGCGGTTCTGAATTAAAATATTTAGGTTATGTGGTAAATAAAGATGGACTATTAGTAGCTCCAGCTAAAGTATCTGCGGTTCTCTCTATACCTGTTCCGGCAAATGTTTCGGAAATACATCGCTTAGTTGGTATGGCAGGCTGGTATCGCCTTTTCACACCCAACTTCTCTTCTATTATCAAACCTATAACCTCTTACTAAAAGAATACTCTGTTCGTCTGGTTTTCTGATTGCGAAACGGAATTCATTTCTTTAAAAGAATGTTTAGTGTCAGCTCCTATCCTTCCTTGTCCTGATTTCTCACAACCGTTTGTCATTCAAACGGACGCGTCTGACTTTGGTATCGGTGCGGTGTTATGTCAACAATTTCATACTGGTGAAAAAGTTATCAGTTATATTAGCCAATCATTACCTAAGGCTGAACGTCACTATTCGACCACCGAGAAAGAATGCCTGGCTGTAATATGGGCCATAGAAAAATTTCGTCCCTATATTGAAAGCTCTCATTTTATTGTTATTACTGGCCATCATTCACTGATTTGGCTTAATAAATTACAAAATCCTACTGGACGTCTCTGTTGATGGGCGATTCGTCTACAACAACATAATTTCTCTATCCTCCATCGGAAAGGAAAAAAAAACATTGTTCCTGATACTCTTTTTAGATCTGTTCCCAACATAGATTGTATTACTCCTACTTCTTCGACTTCTCTAATTACTTTACCTGTCCATGATAAATGGTATCTAGAAACGATTTCTTGTGTCTCAAAATTTCCTTCTTGGTTCGTAAAGGACGGTTTGCTTTATAAACGTTCCAAATTTTCTTCTTCTGACTCTTCTTTAACTGATTGGAAAATAGCTGTTCTTAAGGAACCACGCAAACGAATTCTATTTGAAAATCATGATCTTCCAACATCTGGTCACTTTGGAGTTACTAAAACTATCGTTAGGATTGCTGTGCATTATTACTGGCCTGTACTTCGTGCAGATGTCGTCCGTTATAATCGTCATGTGCTGGCTGTTCTGCACATTAAGTCGAATAGTCCGCTCCACCTGGTTTTCTAGCACCAAAGCCAAACCTACTAAACCTTGGCAAATTTTAAGTCCTCTTCCTAGATCCTCCAAAGGACATGCTTTCGTTTTGGTTGTGGCTGATTGCTTTACCAAATTTGCTTGTTTCTTTCCCTTACGTCATGCTACCGCTTCTGCTGTATGTCAAGTAGTGGAAGACAATATCTTTCTGATGTTCGGTATTCCACAGTATATTAGTGATAATGGTGTACAGTTACGAAGTAAAGAGTTTACTAAATTATGCTCCGATTGTCGAACTACTATTCTCTTTAACGCCAAATACCATCTTAGAGCGAATCCTGCAGGAAGAATTAACAGAGTTTTAAAACCCTTTATATCTTATTATACCACTCAGAATCAATGTAAGTGGGATGCTAATTTAGCTAAGATTGGGTGTGCTATTCGTTCTGCAAAACATGAAGTTATTGGCTGTTCTCCTTACTACGCGTTATTTGGACGAGAACATATCTTGTTTGGTGATCTTTTAGGTCCACCACCTTCTTCGGATTCTACACTATTAGACCCAGATAGTACTATATCTCCTGACAATAAACTTGTTCCTCAGTTTGATTCGCTTAGATATTAATCAAAGATTGGCGGAAGCCTATCGAACTCGCAATCTACGCTACAATCTGCGACGTAGACCTGTTAAATTTAAGTTAGGGGATAGCATGTGGAAACACAATTACGTTCTGTCTGATGCTGCTCGTCACTTTAATGCGAAACTTGCTACCAAATTACTGGTCCTTTTATACCCAGATATGTATATGTAGGTTGGACGGTAAAAACTTATTTTGTAAATTTTCTTAGATATTTTTCAATCAGAAGTACAAGTTTTCTATATTATTAAAAAGAAAATTTTACGCAGACAAAAGATACAGGGTGTTTGATATGAAAAGAGAGAAAAAAAAGTAACAGGGCTTGAACATTTAGAATATCCCAAATTAGAACACTCCGCTAGATTCTAGATAAAATTCTACTAAAAAAATCGCTTTCCTATTTTTTTATACCTTTTTAATTGAAAAGGTTATCAAGGGTTATCATATTTTGCTCAATCACACTTGACTTAAAATTTTTTGAGTTATCATTCGGTGTTTTTAATTATTTTTTCTTTATTTGTGTACCTACTACCTGTTTTCGAGGAGCTATCAAACACTACTATCCAACCTTGGTCGACCATCTAAGAACAGTTGCAGAAGATTGGGAAAGTAGGCAAAGCAGGTGTTTGGGTCCCGCGTAATCTGAAGAAAACAAAGCTAACCGATCCACCACATGCAACTTAGTGCTTTAACGGCACAATACAGAAGCATTTTTTGATCACTGGAGATGAAAAATGGGCCCTGTATGATAATCTCTACAACATTTTCTAAGTGGCAAAAAATTTTAAAATTTAGATGTGTTCAGAATGCCATCTCCAGATATTTTGCACAAAAACCAAATGTTTTTTATCGATCTGGTATTGAAAATTTGCACACTGGATGGCAAAAGGTTGTTAATAACGAGGGTGGTTACATCATTGATTAAAAATAAAAACTTATTAAAAACTGATTTGTTTGAATTTAACGTTAAAAAACATTACTTTTCGTGTGTTTAACCTGCATTGTTACTTTTATGTAAGTTAAGTTGTAAAAACACTTTCATTTAAACAAAATTTTCATAGTTTTATTAATTAATTAAATTAATTAATGGAATTTTTTAACATTGCTTAGGCTACATTTCAATAACAGTTGATTTGATGTACTAATTGAATAAAAAAGTAATTTTCAAAAAAAAGTTAAAATCTAACCAAAATGAAAAATAGATACATTAAAATTAAATGAAATCAGAGAGATTGTTCTTTTTGTGCTTTTTTGATGTAAAGGAAATGGCAGTGCATTTTCAAAAAATTGTATTAAATTAAATAACATTTCTTGTTTAACAAACTTCTATGATGAAAGCATCATGTACTCATGCGCTGCGCCTTGAAATAGTTTTATAAGTGCTCAGTTCCATGTCACATATCACCGAGGTGGTAGCGTAGTGGTGACACGACTGACTAGCATTCGGGAGGTAATTGGTTAAATTCCCGTTACCGTCTACCTTGTATCAGGTTCTTTCAGGGGGTTTTCCTCATACACATGTAGCGGCATGGTCACTGCGTATGTGCACACCATGTGCGGCTGCTTAGGCGAATGCTGGTGTAGTATTTTCCCCCTCAGAACCCTAATTCCGTTCCTTCCGATCCTATCCTGACCACACCCATCCTTAATCCCACCATGCATATATACGTAATGTATGTATGTATGCTGGGAATCCATGATTGTGGCTGAAGGAGCTCGAAAAGCTCGAGCAGCCCGCCCTCCCCCTTAGGGAGGGAATGAAATACGTGGGCTTTTCCTTTTTTTCCTGTCAAATAACAACAATATTTTCCGATTTGTAAGTATGATGTTAATTTCATTTACATTAGAATTATTGTTTATTAAATTAATGTTTGTCTTTCGCCATTTCAGATATGAATACACGTCGTTGTACAAAATCATTCACAAATATACATAGAAACACAATACACAAATGGTAAATGTTCAAAGCAATTTTATGGTTATGATAATAGGAAAAATAACTCACATATGCTGAAGTAATCTATTCGAATTGCAAATATTAAAGATAAACTATCCCAAATTATGTTGAATGTTGATCTTCATATCTCCGTATTCCATAATAATGTTGATACTGCACTGCCATTTTTTAATGTAGTGTTTACTTCCATTAATTCCATACATCTTCATTAATTTTCGTTGTTCAATTAATTATGAAGGTACGTTACACTTTAATTTAATAATTATACTGAATAATATAATTAACATTTTGTCAGATGCATTAATTTAAAATTTTCATAAATTTTGATTGAAACACTTTTCTTTTTAGTTACCTCTGTTGATAATTTGTTTTTATCTTAGATAAAGCGAGGTTAAAAAAAACACCAACTTGGAATTTAAAAAATTTTAATAATAAAAAAAATTTGAACATCACCCGAAGTTCGACAATATTCTTCACTATTAGCATCAATCGGAAAATCTTAAACGGTAACCTAGCTTTTATTATTATATCTATACTCGTTCGATTGTTCTTGATTTTACAATTCCCGCAGTTATCACGATAAAAAGAACAATTTATTTAAATGTCAACGTGACATGTACTAATTTCTACATGTTATGCACTTGATGTATGATGACAGAGAGCTTGTAAAACCAGGAGCAAATCCTTTTATAGCTTCTCATGGTAACCAAAATCTTACATTGTTTTGCTTCATACACATGAAATAAAGGTCCCTTATTGGCCAAAATAAAACTGAAACTTGCTAAAAAACCTATTTTTGGTCATAACGTTCTGAATCTAATTCGGATTTTAATTATTTTTACATTTTTGAACTACTGCCAAAATTATGCTTCTATAGATATCTCTTTTGATATATTTCATTTAATTATTTTGAATTTTGAAAAATTCCCAACTTGTAATACTAATTTCTAACTTATGTTACAATTTTCAAGTGAAACAAGGACATATTCATATTCTGCGTTCAAAACTACATGAAAAGACATTTATTTCACTTGATTCTGTTCGTTTTTAGAGAAATACTATCTCAAAATATCTAATTTAAGTACCTAACCTAACTTTTATAATTTTGTATTAAAATTACATATTTACTGTTAATTTCTCTTGGGGAACAAGGGAAACCCATTATTACATAAGCTTGTATTTTATTTTGGCTCCGTTTGTGCCATTTGAACTTTAAATTTGTAAAATTTCTCATTTTTTTTAGTTTAATCTAACTTTTACAATCTTAAGCATAATTGCGTTTTCAAACGTTGAAATCACTTTCTATGCATGAAAATCATGTTATTATATGAGTCTCTATCAATTTTACACCTTTATCTATATTTATAACCACAAATTTTGTCACTTTGTACTTTTTGTGGAACTATCTTAGTTTACAAGTTTTTTTTTTTTGCTTAAATTGTATTTATTATAGTAATTTCACTGTGCACACATGTAGATCATGATCTTCTATGTTTCTTATATACTTCTAGTTGTTTCACACTTTTAAATTACGCCTTCTGCGAGATTCCAATTAAGGTAGATCAGGGTAACTGGGCCATAGTTTTACAACTTTTTCTGAGTTGTGCACTTTAACCATTCAAAGCTCCGAAGCAAATTGTCATAATCAAAAGCGGTTTGAACTGGCGTGTCAGGTAAAGAGTTGAAAATGAAAATATTGTTTTGAATTTATTGAAAAAAAAATTATGCAATTTTTTAAGAAAAATTTTTTTTCATTGCAGGTGGGCCCAGTTACCCAGTAAATTTGGGTAACTGGATCCACCCCTCCTAGTTTCTCCCAAGAGCCTGTATTATTTTGCTCAGGTAACTGGGCCCACTCCTAGTACCCTCTTCTATTGAATTTTTCTGGTTTTGAAATTTTTTGAATTACTTAAATGGGTGAAACAGGACATGTAATGACTGTAGTTAGAGTTCAGTGAGAAATCCGGATATTAGAAATGTTATAAATAATTGATATTTATTCAAAAACAGAGAAAACTTAAGTACTTACCAACTTCTATAACAACTTGGAAAGTACTTAAGTATGAGTCCTCCACTTGCAAATGCACCTTTTGCAAATGGAGGACCCATATGACAAGACAGAAAGTTTACCCTTAAATAACTAAAGTAAGTAATATACTTATACTTAAACATTAAACGTTGAGAAATACTTAAGTATTATTTTCTTAATACATGTGAGATCTGCGGAAAGTCTTAGTAAGTACTTAAAATAAATCTGAGATCTCACTTGGAATGAAGACTACAATCTTAACACTTTAGGTACTTATACTTAAGTTATAACTTATTTTAAATAAGTAAGTATACTTAATAATGGCACTTTGGTTACAATTTCAGTCATGTGAGAGCAAGAGGAAGTACTTAAGTAAGTTAGTAAGTAAGTATAAGTTGAATCCAGCACATTCTATTTACTTACTTACTTAAATTGCTTGACTATAACACTTGTGTATCTTACTCATATTCGAAATGGAGGCCTTTTACTCCTGGGACACTGAATATCCCTCGTTTGTTGATTGGCTGAGGAGGTTGAATAATCTTAATGATATCTGATTCATCATACCACAAAATATCATCTACCTCAGGCCACTTCCAGTGCAAGCCGACACATTTCATATGTTTTATTTTGGCACGATTTGTATTAATATCAACTTCTACGACTTGACCAGGGTACTTGAGTTTGTCGTAATAAACTACTACATAATCGCCTTCAATTACAGTCACTGTTGCATATTCATTATCATAACTTGAACCTAGAGACATTATTTCATCCGGCTCGTCCTTAGCAAAACTGTCGTCGCTGAGAAGTTCCACAGGCATACCATTCTCTCCATTTGTAGTTTTTTTTGCTGGCTTCTTGCGACGCAGCTCTTGTGCTTTTTTTTCAGACTGCAGTTTCTTCATCGACTGTTTTCTTAGCAGCTGTTTTCTTAGGGCTCACTTTTTTTGCTTTTGCTTCAAGTTGCTTGGCTTTCTTCGCTTTTTTTGCCTCTGCAGCGGCTTTTTTCTGTTCCTCTTCTTCTTTCAACTTTTGTATGTATTCTGTAGTTGTTATAATTTCAGCTCCAGTAGCTATTCTTCTTCGTTTCACAGTTGTTGGTTCACCATCTGAAGATGTTTTCTTGGAGCGCAACATTTCAATGATGACGTCTTCAAAAGTTTTCGGTACAACAGGCTCGGTATTACCAGATGAACCGTTGGGTTGACACTGTTCGTTGGCTGCGACGGTAGTGTTGTTGAGTTTCAGTTGAGAATTGCTTATGGAATGAGTGCCTACTTGTACCTGTGCATTACCAATAGTGGGGGTGCTTTGCTGATGTTGTGAGATACAGCTAGATTGGGGCTCTACGTTACCTATGACGGAGGTGCTAGACTGGAGCGCTGTGGTTCTGGTGGTAGTGGTTTCAGGATGCGGTTGCGCGTTAATTGCAAAGGAATTGTTAGATTGAAGTTGTACGTCGGTTGTAGAAGTATTAGGCAAACTTGTGGATGAAGATGGAAAAGAAGTGGTCGATACATCACTTGTAGCATTTACTTCAGCATTCGCTTGAGCTTTCTTTCATTGAGCGATCTCATAAGCTTTGACGTCTTTTGGCCTATATGTGCATCTTTTTTCAGCGAGTTCCCGATTTGGACCTTTTAAATCTGGATCATAAATCCCTGTAGTCTTAAATCCGTTTTTAATATGGTTTTGATCAAGTTTTTCATAAACGCAATTCAGCAGATCAACGAATTCTTTCTTGGGAATTTTGCGACGAGGATTATTACGCTGCCATTGGGTCAAGTTTTTATCCCATGAACTTTTCAGACCTTTAAATACTGCGATGTCCATTGGATGTAGGACGTGTGTAGCGTGAGGAGGTAATTTGAGCAAAATAACTTCATTTGCAGTGGCTAACTCGATTAAAGCCACTGAAATATGGCTAGAGTGATCATCAAAAATTAACAAAACTGGTCTCTCTTCAGACAAAGAGGGCAAGAATAACTTTTTGAACCAATTATAAAATATATCAGATTCCATCCAACCATTCTTTGATGCAGCGAAACCAGTCTCTTTCGCGCTTCTCCTTGGTCAGCACTGAGCCAGGTTTCTAGTATATTTTTCCCTTTAAAAACAGCTAATAAGGGAAGTTTCAGACCTGCCGCAGAGCAACCTATTAGGACTGTTGTGTTTTCGCGTCCTGCAGAACTAATCATTCTGGTGGACTTTGCGCCAACTGCTCTGACTACTCTTGTCTTGCTTGGTTCGTGACAAAAAGTGGTCTCGTCACAGTTAAAAATGAGATGCGGTTTATCGTACAGTTTATTTTCTACAATCACTTTCACTAGAAGGTCAAAAAATTCGTTTATTACAAAAGGGTTAACTTGTGCTAGCCTCGCGTACTCAACGCCTTGTGGTTTCTTTATAGACAGGCCATGTCTGGACTGAAAACCATAGAACCAATCGTGGCCGGGTCGGCCATTCTTAAAAGGTTAGTTTAATTTATTTGCCTGCACGTACAATTGAATAAGATCCAGCGTTTCATCTTTACTGAGGCCAAATCCCCACTTCTCGAGTACTTTTAGACTAACTGCAATTGACTGTTCTACGTCAAATGGTAATGCATATTTACCTCCGCCTCCACGTGCTCCTTCAGACACTATTCCTTTAACCCCTCTGGTTCCTGCAAGGTAATGCCGCAGAGTTGTGCGTGGAATGGAGTAGAGACGCGCAGCTGCTCTTTGTCCACGAATTCTATTGGTGACATCGTGCATAGCATTAATTAAGTCTTCTCGCGTATAGGAGCCCCCTTGATCCACTCCTTTTGTAGTCACACGGACCCTGTATTTCCCCATCTGCAACAAAAAAACAAACCAACTTACTTACTTACTTGTTAATAAGTTAATACTTAAAGTAACTAAAAATGAACTTGATTAAAATAGAAATGGATCAAGAAAGTAAAAAATTGACAGAAATTTAGTTAAGTAAGTAAGTACGCGAACCCAGTCTTTCCCCATCTTCAAAAAAAAAAAAAAACATCTTATAGTTGTCAATAAGTTAATAAAATAAAAATGAACCTGATGAAAGTAGAAATGGATTAAGAAAGTAAAAAATTTAATGGTTCTGGGAATAAAAATAAATTATTAGGATAACTAGGCCCGGGCGGGCCCAGTTGGGTAACTGGGCCCAGCAGCGGGCCTAGTTACCCGAGAGGGGTGGCCCAGTTACCCGAAAACACTAATTCTCACAGGGGAACTGGGCCCTCCCGCCTATTTTCTAACAATAAAGAATCCACTTTAAACACACAAGATATTGTTGAAGCTAATGCTTCTACTAATGGCACATCTGCTCAGATTGAAAAAAATTCGTGAAATTACACCGCGATCGTATGATGACACCTTTACTGCCTGATGTTAAAACAAGATTTTTCACGTGAAAATTTAATCGTCCATAGCTAACCTCAAAATGTAAATAAACAAACAATGGCTGTTGTTCTGGAAGGTTCTAGATACCTAGTGCACTCTAGGCGGGAAAGTAAAACAACGAATACCGCGAAAATACGAATGGTATGGCCCAGTTACCCTGATCTACCTTACATATCTCCGTATCATAACATTTCTGACATTCGTAGATTTTGTATGCTTTGAATTGATGTTTATACATATTCTTTATATTATAATTAGAATACTCCATGTAGTCAATATCTGCAATGTGATTATAAGCTTGAATTATAATGTTTTGTATGTGAAATTACATATTTTATTAACTATTAACTATTAGGTACATTATTAAAGAGATATTGAAGGAATCAAAAACAAAATAATAATTATTTTTATACATATTGTTCAAAATGTCCTCCTTCCTTTTGAATGCAAGGTTGTATTCTTCTTAGCAAATGAAACACGCTGAAAAATTTGTGGCATATCCTTAATCTCATCGCATGCCATCTGTATGCGATTCCAAAGTAGCTCTCGATTATCAATTTGAATAGAATAGACACGAGTTTTCAGATACTCCCACACAAAAAAATCCAATGGGTTTAAATCTGGTGATCGTGCCGGCCACGGTACTTCGCTTCCTCGTCCAATCCAGCGTCCAGGGAACCATTCATTTAAAAACAATCAATTACAAAACACACGTAAATGCAACTATAAGCAAACATAAGATAGGTAACTGTCAAATGCAAAGCAATCTCTGATTTATTTAAGTTGGTTATTACTGAATAATGTAGTCGTTTATGTTAATGCAAAATATTTCAAAAACGGGTGCCGAATCGATGATTTTATTTGCAGAATTAAATGTTGAATTTAACAAAAAAATATTTCTTCAAAAAAGTAGGGACGTGCGTTTTTTGTTTACTTAAAGAGATTAACTTAACATATTCTACGCCACTGGATGGAGCCAGTTGACTCAAACTCACCTGATTAATTGTACTTAATTAGACATTTAGGTGTACCAAATCTCAGTGTAATATATTTTGTAGTTTTTGAGGAATCTTAAAAAAATCTTAAACAAATTATTTTTTAATCAACCTGTATCTCGGTTAGGAAGCATTTTCGGAAAAGCGTTTATGATCATTTTTGTCTTATTTGGAATCATAGAATCTCCAGTTTTCGTTTATCGGTGATTTTAAAATGCACTCTGTACATATATATATATATATATATATATATATATATATATATATATATATATATATATATATATATATACATTTATACAGGTGTGACATTAGTGCGTCGAAGTACGATATATCCGTTATTAAAAGAAAAAAAACGTTATTTACAAAAATTATAGGCATCTTCAAACTTCACATTATAAAATTATTTTCGTATTTACAGGGTGTTACGTATTACCAGGGTGAATCGAACATACTTTTTTTTAAATAGGACACCCTATATATTATTTAAAATTTAGATTAGGACCATCTCCCCCATACTTTCAATATAAGGTTTCATTACGTTTTACAGGGTATTTCGAAAGTTATGGTGAATTGTACTCGAAAATCATCTCATTTCAACGTCCTGCATACCCTAGACAGAACAACCTAATAATAATATTTTACAGGCATTACTTTTTGACATTGGTACAGTGTTATGAGAAAGTGCTATTTCTTTATTATTGCACCAATTGAATGTAGAGCGAGCCAAAACTCGAACATATGATTTTTGGCAATTTTTCAAATGAACCACCCTGTATTTTATTTTAAAAAAGTGAAAATTCACTTTATGTTCTTTCATTTTTATTACGCACTCCCTGTAGCTAATCATTAATTTCTGAGATATTTTCAATATAATAACAGAGATTTTTTTTAAAATTTCTATTATAATAAGTTAGCCGTGAACAAATAAAAGTGTGGCAAATTATTATAAAAAAATTAAAAAAATATCGGTTATTAAGACAAAATTCTTATAAAATTAATTCAATTCATATAAATGTTCAAAATGTCCACCAAAAACATCAATACAGCACTGCAATCGATCTTCAAATTCTTGACTGACATTTCATAACATTTCTACATTAATACTCTGAAATACTTCTCGTATTCTATTCTTCATATCATCTTGTGTGGTTGGAGGTATTTGATACACACGGTTTTTCACATAACCCCACTTGAAGAAGTCAATTTTACTTAACCCTGGTGAACGAGCTGGTCATGCAATGGGTCCTTCTCTTCCCACCCAACTTCCAGGAGAATGGGTATTAAGATGATTATGAATTAATCTAGTGTGATGTAACGGAGCTCCATCGTGTAACAACTACATTCTTTGACGAATGTAAAGAGGAACGTTTGCCAACAGTAATGGTAAATTATTTTCTAAAAAGTCCAAATAAACCTGACCATTCACTGTTCCATCGAAAAAATGTGGTCCAACTACGTGATCTCCAACTATACCACCCCAAATATTCAAAGACCACCTAGTTTGACTATGAGTTGCTATAAGATGGGGATTACTTGTCGAATCATAACGGAAATTGTGTCTATTCACAGTTCCATTTTTATGAAACCTGGCTTCGTCTCCAAAGAGGACAAAATAAAAGAAATCTGCCTGATTGTTGATTACTTGTTGAGCCCATTCACAAAAAGCAACCCTGCTGGGATAGTCATCTTCGAGTAACTCTTGATTCACCTGGATATGGTATGGATGCATCTTGTGTTTACGCAGTATTCTTCGAACGGACCTGTCACTATTATCATACTGACGCGAGATTTCACGTGTACTAACATGTGGATTATGCGTGACTTCAAGCATCACGTTAAAATCATTTTCCTCTTTAAGTACAGGTTTTGTCCTTTCCTTTTTTTCATAAATTACTGAACCCGTACGATTAAAACGATCTACTAACCTTTCCAACGTTATATTCGCGGGTTGTCTTCGTGCGGGATATCTCTCTTTGTATATTTGTGCTAATAAACAATTTTTCATACATTCTTCCAGTACCCATATCATGTCTGTTAATTCCTCAACAGGAAAGTTCATTTCAAACAGTATTTAAGTGTTTACAAATTAAGAAACACTACACAATCTCAAAGAAGTTTGTTAAATGACAAGCTACTAATTATTACTGAATAATATCTATCTGCCATTTGTTCACGGCTAGCTTGTTATAATAGAAATTGTTAAAAAAATCTCGTTCTGTTATTAAACTGAGAATATAATTCACATGTCACATGGTACATTTTTTATTACTTTCATTGGTTAAAATACAAAAACAAAATCGCAGAATAGGCTATCAAATCGGTGATAATTTTATCACCGCATGTTGATTGTCACATGATTTTAATGAATAATTTATTATCTTGCAACTGTAATATTTACTATCAAAGTGACAGATCGTTTAAAATTGTAAACTTTAAAAGATATATTTTCTATTGACGTTCATTATATTCTCTTACCAAATATAACACGTGTTATGCTTAATAATTGATGATACCACTCGTTAAAACCTGTAGAAAATTGAACGAGTGCTTGGCACTCGTTTAATTTTCATCGGTTTTAACTCGAGCACCGATGACAATCATAACACTAGTTATATTATGCTTAATAAAAATGAAAGAACATAAAGTGTATTTTCACTTTTTAAAATAAAATACAAGATTCGTTTGAAAAAATTGACAAAATCATGTGTTCGAGTTTTGGCTCGCTCTATATTCAATTGGTGCAATAATAAAGAAATAGCACTTTATCGTAACACTGTACCAATGTCAAAAAGTTATGCCTGGAAAAAATTATTGTTAGGTTGTTCTGTCTAGGGTATACAGGACGTTGAAATGAGAATGATTTTCGTGTACAATTGACCATAACTTTTGAAATACCCTGTATAACATAATGAAACCCTATATTGGAAGTATGGGAGAGATGAACTTAATCTAAATTTGAAATAATATATATGGTGTCTTATTTAAAAAAAAAGTATATTTGGTTCACCCTGGTAATATGTAACGCCCTGTAAATACGAAATTAATATTATAATGTGAAGTTTGACGTTGCATATAATTTTTGTAAATAACTTTTTTAATAATGGATATATCGTACTTCGACGCACTAATGCCGCACCCTGTATATGCGGTGATTATACGTAGATGACCTCACATTTAAATTATTATAAGTTTTTGTTATGAACGAATAAGTTCAAAGGTAAATATGTTATTAAAAATTATTATTAATTTTATTAAATACATAAATAAAAAGTTTACCTTGAGTAGAATTTGAACCTACGACCTGTACTTTGCTAGAGTACCGCGCTAACCAATTGCGCCATTAAGGTTCAAGTCCCAATCGGTGTAAATTTTGTCTTTATGTATGTAGAACTGATATAAATTCTAAATATAATGAGATTACAATCAAATTACTTATATTAATGGAATGTGAGCCTGCAATATCACAAGGATTCACACATACCAAAGCAACTTGACTAATATTAAATTATTATAAGTCTTTGTTATGAACAAATAAGTTCAAAGGTACTCTAGCAAAGTACAGGTCGTAGGTTCAAATCCTACTTGAGGTAAACTTTTTATTTATGTATTTAATAAAATTAATAATAATTTTTAGCCACATTTACTTCATCTGAGAACAAAACATCGCATAACGCTACGTTACAGACTGTGATAAATGTCATAAATCAGGAAGCAGAAAATGTAGGATTCTGCATCTCAACAACTAAAACGGTATGCCTACATTTTTGTAGATTACGTCTCATACACACCACATACCAAAGTTATACTTGAAAGATGAAAAAATTAAATGTGTGTCAAATTATAACTTTTGGGAGATAACACTAGACGAAAAGCTGACGTGAAATTGCACATAGAACAAACACAAATAAAAACACACAGGGCACTTAATACCTTGAAATACACCGCCAACTAGAAATGGGGTGCAGGCAGACAAATGCTGTTAAGAGTGTATAAAGCTCTAATCTTACCTTACTTAGCCTACTGCTGCATAGCGTATGGGTTTGCATCAAAATCCTTATTCATAAAACTAGACGTGGTGCAGAATATTTGCATCCGTTATGCAATAGCATCATTTCCTACTAGTCCCACTTGCAGTAGTATTCATGTTGAATCAGAAACACTTCCTCTTAAATATAGAAGAATGTGGCTGTTTGTTTTATCAAGCAAGTTATATTCAAACAACGTTCACAGTCTACAGCAATAAGCAACTTACCTATTCATTGCAAAGTAAAAGAAACACTTCAAGGGCTAAATGTATAATATCCACCGGAAATAGACGAAGATGAAATAAAAAAGTTGGTTTGGGGTGAGTGGCAAGAGAAATGGGAAACAAAAAATAAATGATTCAAACTACTAGAACCTAAGGTCAATAAAAAGAAATTGTATCCACAAATGTTGAGATGGGACACCTCAATAATGACAAGATTAAGAATAGGCCACACTAACATAACGCATAGTCATTTATTAAAAAATAGCGATCAACCAAGGTGTGATCATTGTAATGATGCACTAACAGTTAAGCATGTATTTGAGACATGCAATGCAATCAGACTGAGTAGAATAATACAACACAAAATAAACAACGGCTTAAAAAATAAATTTGAAGCTCGAGAGCTTGAAAGAAAGTGATTTGTATGACAAAATCTGACATAGAATATGAAGACAGGCTATGTTAATGCAAGAGTAAACCATGTAGTAAATAGCCAAAGAGTTGACACCACAAAAAAAAATTTGTTCTGTCCATTGTTCGAAAAACTAAATTAGGTATCTGTAGTTAGTTTACTCAATCTAACGTCGATTCATTGCAGAATAAAGCAATCAGTTCTTATTATTTATTGTGTTATACTAAATAATTTCACAGTCATATGTCACAAAAAATCTTAAAATATAGAACAGTTTAAATCGAGAATAGAGTTTTTCAGATAACTGTGAAAAAGGCCTTGTTAAAGTATTCTCATTAAACTGATATGTGAAGGTGAACGTTCACCGAGATCACATTTTCTTGCTTAGAATAAATTTTATTCTATAATAACAAGCATATCGTATTGGTATTAACAATCTAACAACGTAAATGGCAGTAAGAGAAATTTTATTGGCAATAATTTTTGGTCAGTAGATAACCAGTATCAAAAATGGAAGGAGTCGATTGTTTCTCATACACTTGTAGAGGTTGTTCCATTGCACACTTTCTTTCATATATTATATACAGATAGGGTTACAAAACAAAAGACGACTTCTCTGCTTCTGTACTATTCAGTATTCATTTCAACCTAAGATTGAGTGCAGTGCAGTGATATGCAAAATTATGTGCTTTTCTTCATTATCTTTGGAATGAAGACCATTGTTGTAATATTACTACAGTGTCTTCTACAGTGAATAGTTAAAAATTAATTCAAATCTGCTTTACAACGTGTATGGGGTAAAACTAAATTTACCAAATTAAGCAGATTTGAACTAAACACATGAACACATATAATATGTTCTTAACATGTGTTTCATATACAATTGAAGATCAGCAATACATTAAATTTTCCACTACATATAATATTACAACTATAACGAGATAACAATTACAGCATACTAAAAATATTAAATATTCCAACTTAACCAGAACCTTAATGTAAACATTTTCAATGTTTAATCAATTTTATAAACACGAAACATTGAAAGCAGAAATGTTAAAAGACTAACAGAGGTATAAAATCCCAAAATGGGGCAGTTCACTTTGCCAATTTTTCAAAAGCAGCTCATTGCCGGACAACCATCATGATGCACCTAAAGCTAGCACAGTCATTGCAGCATAATCGTTTGAAATATATACCATAATTTGGTACTAATATAGTACCACAAAAAAAATTGGTGCCCCAAAAAATTAAAGGCTGTCTGCGTAACAAAAAATGAACGCAGCTAAAGTACAACTGCATTGAACACATTTATGTGCCATAATTAGGTGCTAATTTGGAGCTACTTTGCTACCCTAAGCTGAAATTTGTTGCTCGCGTATTTTTTATAATATTTTTGAGCTTAAACATTATGAACATCACAAAAACCTAATAACGAAGCATGGTATCAGGATGATTGATATACCATAATTTGGGGCTAACTTGTTGTTGCTTGGTTGCTCTAAAACAAAATTCGCAGTTCGTGTTATTCATAAAATGTTTGGGCTACAAGGTTGTGAAAATCACGAACAAACAACAAAGTATGGCATCAGGATGATTCATATACCATAATTTGGTGCTACCTGGTTACCCTAAAATAAAATTGATGGTTGGTATTTTTAAAAAAATGTTTAGGCTACAACATTATGGAAATTACGAACATCTTACAACAAAGTATGGCATCAGGATGATTGATATACCATAATTAGGTGCTAGTTTTTAACTTCAAAATCGTGTTTGTTGCTCTCGTTTTTTATAAAATTTTTGGGCTAAAACGCTATGGAACGCACGAAAATCTTATACCGAAGTATGGTATCAATAGGAATGATATACTATATTTTGGTGCTAACTTTTAATTCCAAAATGAAATTTGATGCTTACATTTTTTATGAAACTTTTGGGCTTTTATGACAACCAGTCAATATTTACAACTACGAATGTTATCAAGATGATTAATATATCATAAGTTGGTGCTAATTTCTTACTCCAAAATGAATTTTGGAATTTTTCTTTAAACCTTTGGGCTTAAGCGTTATGGAAATCTTGAGAACCTCATAACAAGCGTGGGTTCAAGATAATTCCAACTCCAAAATAAAATTTGTTGCTTGCATTTTACAAAAAATGTTTGAGCTTAAGTAATACGGATATCACAGTAATCTTGGAATCGTACATGGCATATCGGGGTGATGATTTATTATGATGCCGATTCGACATTAGTCCGTTACTCCAAAAGGTATTGCTCACATTTTTCTCACTTTTAGATTTGAACGGTGTTAATCTGTAACCTCATTGGTACTGTTAATCAAATTGTGTAGTAATAAGCCATTCGCATATTATTGTTAGTGTAACTACGTAAAAGCAGGTTCAGTTTATAGGGTTAACATCTTTTATTAGTTATGACATTATTTTTTTATTTATTTCAAAACAACCATGTCATTCCAGCTTAGTAAATTAAATTTGGTGATCACGCAAAAAATGTGCTTTCTCTGCCCGGGTTGACACTATTTGGCGCGCCCGTTTTGGTGCGGGCTGTTTTGGCGCAAAAACGATTTGGTGCAAGCCGTTTTGGTGTGAGCCGTTTTGGCACGAGCCAATTGGTATAGTTTCAGATTACTATGTCATAAATCACAATCTGTATTTATAAGAATTATGTTAAAATTACAATTATATTATTGTGTTGACAAAATAAGTAATGTTTCACGAGGGGGCCGAGGTCTTGATTATGCACTAGTGCTTTTTTTGTGAAACTATGTATACGTTAAAACAAAGTTCCTAGTTTTCTAATTATATTTGGTTAATTCCCGCTGATTCCGCTAGGAAACAGTTTGTGACTCACACGTCACACCAATTTTTAAGTAACTTAGATTACGCTCTTTGAATATAAATTTCAATTCACTATAACGTTTAGATGGCTAACACGTTTTTATAAGAATATATTTTGAATTATTTGAATCTTTGAATGGAATCTTTTGTAATAAGATAAGAAACTGAAATACGATCTCACAATTTCCGCCATAAAGTTTATCTTATTTGACCAGTGAATGCGAATTTAAGTAATGTGGGAAAAGTTCCAACGTTACTTACCTACCTACCTGTCGCGGTTGGGATAGAGATGTGCTCAGTGAAATCGTCAGTTTGTACATAGGCTCGGAAAATGTAATTCATGTTATAATTAATTAAAAGTAATTCGCAGAAACTTGTAATTAAATTACTTTTAAAATAAAAAAAAATTAAAGTAATTTAAATACATCGTTAAATATTTGTAATGGTTTATGAGATAAGAAAACACACATGTGAGTGAAATGCCACTATGAGCTTATGAGAATTGTCCCATTCGCTTCGGCAAACGTGTGGCATGTATAACGATGCATTTTCTCACTTATAATATAATATAATATAATATTATCGTCTCTGTTAAAAAATGCGAGTAATGCGCCAAAATGGTTAGAGCCAAATCCGCCTGCGCCAAACCGACTCGCGCCCCAACGGCCATGCCAAAACAGCCGCGGTAAAACGGCCGAGCCCAAATACCCCTCTGCTGCAATTGATTTCATGCTTTCGCTATAAACAAATACCGGGAATTAGGTGGTTTAACCAGAAGAAAGACAATTTTTTTCCATTTATTTCGCATCAATTATACCTACTTTTTCAAGAGCTGTGACTTTAGTCTGAAATAAGATCATCACCAAATATGATAACTACAAAATGGTGAAAATTTCGGTTTTAAAGGTTTAACTTTGTTGTGGAGCTTAGGATTTGCCACCCTACCATAAATGCAAAGTAATATTGGCATAAATCATGTGCTAAATTACGTGCTTATGACAATGCAATACTTTATTTAAACGAAGGGATTAGTAGAATTTAATTAAGATCCAATGCCCTGTTTCCTTAAAATGTTCGTACCTACTTGTGTTTGCGAACATACCTTTACAAAATCTTGCCTGTAAACAATGAGACCCCTGTTTGTCCTGTAGTGTTTGATATAAACATTTAGACTGCATTTCGAACATAAAACGTGTTTCTGTTTCTCATCGAAAGAAATTGTTTCATTTTGCAACTACACTAAAGTAATTTGAAATGGCAGGACGCCCCCTTCAGTGAACATTAAATTATTGAAAGACATTTGAGTTTAAATATATTATAGTAGTTTCTGACAATAATTGTTTCAAAAAATCATGAAACATACTACATTATTAGTAAAAAGTTAAATAATCGAATTAGTATAGTCATTACACTCAAAAATTGCGAATAATCGTCACAATATAAGACATTTATTTATTGACATATAGGCGTGTATCATGAAAAAAATTGTTGTTATGTTTGAGATTATTATTAAGTTATGGTATATCCATCGCCCTGATATTCTCCTTCATTATAAAATTATGAAAAATACTAGCCATAAATTTTATATCAGGGTAACAAAGTGGCGCCAAATTAGCACAAAATTATAATATATCAATCATACTAATACCATGCTTATATCTTCGTGGTTTCAATAACGTTTTAATTAAACAATTTTGTGAAAAATATTGGCAAAACAATTTTTTTGGAGTAGCAAAGTGGCACCAAATATTAATCATCCTGATAGCATGCTTCGTTATAGAATTTTTATGATTTTCATAAAATTTAAGCTCAAAAATATTACAAAAAATATGAGCAACAAATTTCAGTTTAGGGTAGCAAAGTAGCACCAAAAATTTTGTTAATGGTGGGCGCATCAAATTTCTCTTTGAGGTAAGAAATTATCACCAAATTAGCACCCAATTATGGTGTAGGTTTTCATCAACTGTGATAACTTTGGGTGCATCAACTCATTGCCGACTTCAAATTATTGCTTATTGTTACAATGAGATTGAGTTGACCTGGCAATAAAATTATCCAACATAGAGTTGACAAACAATTCGGTGGCTGTTATAGTTAGCGGCAATGAAGTGCCCTAGAACGTAAAATACGATCGAAAACTTTTTACACATACCCTTAGGTATGTGTTCAAAACTAACATTCAAAGAGGGAAAGGCGAATTTCAATTTAAAATAATAGGAAAAGTAATCATTAAAATTATATGCAATTATAGTTGAAAATGCATAAATAAATTGAAAATGTAAAATAGAGCTAGAAAAATCTTGTCATGGTTAAATTTGAATGTTTCTTACAAAAGGTATAGGTAAGAACGTATCATTAAAATTATGTAATTTTCACATAAAAATTTTACTTAGAAGTAAAAAAAATGTAATACTTAAACGCTACTTTCTCGATCGACACATTCTGAAAAAGTTGTGTCTTCCGCATCAGTTCGTTTACTATTTTTCTGGCACTGATGATAACGAAAACCAGATGCAACTTCTGAAGAGCACTCATCAAATAATCCATTTACAGAATTATTGAGTTGCTCATCATTATTCAAATTTCGTTCGATGTCTTCGTCCAAACTAACAAAATCGCGTCTTAATCTTCGATTAGATTCAAATAACCTGTCATTAAATATAAATGGCACACTACTTGTCCGCAAAATAAATTCCTTCGGTTTTGCCATAATAACATCACGTTCATTTTCGTCTACGTATTCATTATTTAAGTTTTTAGCGCTAAGTTTTTTCAACATTAAACTTATTTCACTATACGATGGTGGAAGATCTGAATTTTTTATACCGAAAATGTCTTCATAGGCGGGAGGTAAAAAGTCAAGCGAAACTGCTGATAAACCTTTACTTGTATCTTCAGATTCAAAGGTACTATCACGACTGCCATTTTGAATGTGTTGTGCACGTATCAAATTAGCACTAAGTTCCATAAAATCAATTCCAGTACGATCCGCTTGAAGTTGTGAAAATATATTTCGGTCAACCACCAACATTCTGCCATATGGAAGGAGGATTATTGTGGGAGTTGTTGATCCATCCGCCGTGCTGACTGCAACAAAGAAAAAGAGTATGTATCAATATTTTATAGCATTTTTGTAAATGTTATTACTATCACATAGGTATTTCTTAATGAAGCAATATGCGTGTGATATGTACCAATACGACCAAAAAATTTAAACGACGAGCTTCTGTCATTTTTAAAACAATAAGTGATGTAAATCACCCCTTATTGTCATTTTGGCACTGTGAATTTTTTTTTCAACTTTGCAACAAACATTTAAATTCGCTATCTTTTTTTACTTGTTGCTCAACTTTTTTTGGTTATCCATGTGTTTATGGTTTTTTACATTTAGATAGGCAAAATAAATTTAAAGTAACAACTAAGACTAATTGTTCATAGATCCAATAAATTTACAATTTAACACCATTATACTTTGAAGTTGTTTGAACGATTTAACCATACAGGCTAGTCAATTTATGAATAAAAGGGCCGTTAGCAAAAATTTTAGCTACAGTCCTAATCACATTTATTCCTTATGTTTTATGGGTCGCTGAACACGAATCTTAGGTTTGTTGACAGATATTATGTCCGGAACATTGTTTTTTTGTGCGAAAAACGTCCAAATTTGGTCAATTTTTTTACTGTAAGTTTCATATATAATAATTCTGTTTACAACCAACCGTTACGCCGCTAGAACGCACTAAAAAATGACCAAAATTCCCAAAATTAAAAAAAACGATAAATACTGCCGTGTTACATTGGGTTTCCGTATAAATGACCCATGTTACGAAAATTTTGATAATAAAGTTAATAAAACACACATAAAAATAAATAAACTAGTGTGTCCGCTCACCACAAGTCTCACCTGAAATAAATATCTGTCTAAAACCAAATCGGAAAAAAAATGGAGGCAAAAAGAGTCAAAAAACGTAGAATTACATATAGTTATGTTTAAATTAAAATTACTTGATACATACAGGAACAATACAATGAAATGTGCAAGAAGTTGTTTGATAAAGGTAATAATCTCATGAATAGGTGTAGGTTGGTTGGTAGGATCATGTAATTCAATCTCTTCAGGTTGAAGGTCGGCATTCCATTCGCCTCTTTTTTGCAGGTGGGCCCGAGAGGAGACAGCTGCTTTTTCCTCCTCCTTTTGTGTTGCTAGGCCTTCCTCAAGGGTAGGAAACTGAAGTTCCTCTAAACAGTGGCGCACCAACTTTGTCGAACGCCGTGTTACACGTCCAAACCACACTACGCGTCTTGTATACTTACCGAAATAAGCGAATTGCCAAGCCAGCTACAGTGGAAATGAGCGTGGTCGATATAAGGAGTAAAATGATTGAAAAGTAGTTCAAACACCTTACACTTATCATTAATCTACAATTCACAAAGCTCAGTCCGGGAAAATTGTCTCTAGGCGCCACCACAACCTTAAATTTTACTAAAATAGATAGTCTTAGGCGGGATGTTAAATTAATCCTATCTGACTGTGGAAGACAGGATTGCAGCCTACTCAGTAAAACAATTCACTATTCAAATTCAATCAGACTTCAATATAAATTGATCTAAAGGCTTAAGAGAATTCTGAAATACACGAGTCGTCGTAAACTTCTTGAACACACCCTATACAAACGAAAATTCCCAAATCGTAAGACGTTAACTGGTAACGTCAAGTATCCCTAGTATACCTGTAAATTTATGTAATAACTGTTATAAAACTTTGAATTAAACAAATATTCCCAATTTAGCAAATTCTAAATAAAATAAACGAAATCGGTTTAACAATGAATTGTTATCTCAACAAAATGTTCGTTGATTACTAGAGAGGTTAGTGCTTGTATCATCAATAAAATCTTTATATTTTATTACTACTTTATCTTTAAAATCGTATTTTGACAATCATTAATAGGTTTAAACTTTACTACTTCAAAACTGTAATTTATGCTGAATAAAAAAAAGTACTTTGTTAGCAGTGTTCTGCATTAATATTACAAAGCTAAAATGAAATTTTGTGATCGGCCTGGCTCATTACGCAATTTACAATCGATCCTTAAATTCGAAAATATGCAAAGACTAATTTCACTTATCAGGTGTAACCAGTTAGACACACAATTGACACAAATAAACGACAAAATAAATTAAACAGTTGATACGTATTGACAAATTCCGCATGTAAATATATACAACGACGTGGTTTAAAAAACCACCAAACATATTAATACGTTGAGACTAAAACTACCCAAATCCTAAAACTAAAAACAACAAAATAACTAAGTTCGAGTTTTTTTTTCTTTGAATGAACAGTAATAATGCAACAATAAAAAAAAAAGTACTTAAAAGATTATCGTACCTGTCTTGACTCGATAAAATTTAAATCTAATTCTTACGTATTACATTAATTAATCCTTTTTCGCTGCGGTAGTTGTAGCCCATATAATCTGCTTTCGGTAATCCTTAAATTCTCAGATGCACTATGTACAAAATACAAGAGGTAGCCGTATTCGCCCTACGTACTCGACTGTAGTGCCCTTCAAAACGTTTACCACAATGGAAAAATGGTTACTTCTACATACACATTAAAGTTCTTATTTGCTTTTATACAATCAATTTGGTATTACTAACGACTGTACACATTCAATGTCAATGATGATCACCAATAACTTAACTAAATTTTACAAACTTTTCTTTCGGTGACTTAAATGGTTACCTTCACTGTTAAGTCACGCGTCCCACAATTGAACACTAATAACAAAATATTTGCTGTGTTAACTTCTAATCTGCCTAAGCACTTTTTATTTCTTGAAGAAAATCGCTAATGCTTTCCTTCAACCCACAATATATTGAATTATTTAGTTGTGAATGTCTACACGATTTATCCCCTTATGGGTTAATGCAGTCGCTATATTTGCTCTGCTAAACTATAATTTTCACAAATAAACTCCAACACTAACCATTACAATGGTTATGCAACACGTGCGACCCGTACTCAGAGTAAAACCTCTAACCAACTAACTAACCAACCCCTCAAATTTGACACTCGCTTATATACCTTCTGCCCGCCATATTGCCAATAAATTACAATAAATTCGCGCTAAAATCAAAATTCACCTATCCCAATTGAGTACTTCGTGCGTTTCTTTGCCGCGTCGAAGGTTCCAACGTGGAAGAAGACGCCAGCGATGCGAAATAAAGGTAGCCATCTTGAATTACTTTGCAAATTCACTAAAAACTTTCCGAAGAAATCATCAATTGCAATTACATTCACACTGTAGATTAACCATATTTATCCCTCAACTTTTTATGCAAATCTCACATGTGCGCGAATTCTATTTCCGCACAATCTAACGAACTCTCTCACATTATATCAACTTCATTCTTGAACATGCATTACATTTTCCTATTGCACCGTATTACAAAATTTTTACAAACAAAAATATGCATCCATATTACTGCACGTTAATAAAATATCAATATATCGTAAACTCACTCATACATACGTCTACAACCATTTATTTAGTCCAAATTCCTCCATACACAGTAGCAAAAAGACCAGTAGTTTTACCAGTACGTATCAACAAAAATTTACTAAAAAAATCATTTCTCAACCAAATTTAACGCTTTCAACACGAAAATCTTTCTACAGCATTCAAATATTCTTTCACACGATAACTAATGCCTCACTAAATTCCAGTGGCGTATGAATTACACCAACTTGCATTACGCATACACAAAAAAAAATTCTTTTCATGAGAATTCACTTCAGCTGCATTGAAAACACGTTACATACGTTATCAAAATACTACACATACACGGTGCATCAAAATATCCTTACACCTCCCCCGTAAGGAGACTTTCTTGCAGAACAGCTCAAAAATACCGGTCTCAGAAGACCTGCCCTAAGTCAGAAATCGAAACACTTCACCGAGGTTAGCTTTTATAGCAACAACTCAACTAACGGTGTGTGGTGTAAAGTGGATCAGCTCCTCTCTACATCACCAAGACAACGATAAGTACACACATTACTGGGCCGTAACACCGCCACTACGACACAGCCGAGGACTGCAAACTCACTTCAGTTACATTCAAAACACGTTACATACGTTAACAAAATAATACACATACACGGTGCATCAAAATAACTTTACATTGATATATGTTTTTCAAAATCGCCCATCGATGGGTTGAAGCAGAGAAAAAGTTGTAAAGTTCTTGAACTATAGAAAAAAAAATTACAAATAATATATTTGACTATGCGCCATCGGTAACGACAAGGTTCAAACTATGGTTACAACAGAGAACAAAGAATGCTCTTGGATTGATATTTAAAAATTTTTTTGTAAACCATTATGCTTATCCTTCATTTAATCCATAATTTTCTAACGTCGATAACGAAAAATTTGTTAAACCTTCACCGGTACCATCAGTAACGGAACAAAAAGTTAAGAAGTGTTTTTCAATACTAATTCCCGAATTGTTTAAATTGACGAATCTGATACATACTGCAATCTTCTTTTGGTGGCTGACATCGGGTGTACAGACGAGGGTGATAGAAAAATATTTAGCTTTTTTCGCCATATTTAAAATTTTAGATCTAACGTTACTTCCTAATAAAGTTATAACTTCGTTTTGGATTTTGTCCCCAAGATAATGAGGCATATTTTTATGCGCTTTCATTGGAGACCGGTTCAGACATAATAGGATCGAATTTTGCTATCATTTCGATACATTTCAAAAAGTTGCCATTATTTTTTTCATATAATTTATTAATAGTATCTGGAAAGGGTAAGTTCTGTTCAGCCAAAAATTGAACCGTATAAAAAATACGCTCAATAAGGCATGCCAATATTTTGTTTCTTTATTGAATATCTTTTGGGCTTCAGAATCTGTAGTTTTATTCTTTTTAATTCGATTTAAAAGATTTGTTCATTGCTTCAAATTCTGAAAATCTGACTTACTTTTTTCGTGGTTACTTAAACGCTTACTTAAATGATGCCAATTATTAAACCCATTATCGTTACTTAATTTTATAGTTTTCGCAGAATTTGCAACATTAAGGATCTTGCAATAAAAACAATATACATAATTATTTTCTTTATAATAAACAACCATTCTCGTTTAACATTTTCATTTTTATGTAAAATTCTAGTAAAATACGTGTCAGAAAACTTACGTCCTGATTTGTCTTTAGGGTAAATCTGATATTTAATAATGAACAAATAATTGAACATTATGGGGAAATTAAACTTTTGACCATAACTCTCAGAAAACGGTAAAAATTTTTCTTCACCGTCATCAATTTTACAATCTTTGCTAGAAGTTGATTGTAGCTGAATATTGACACTGCCTTCAAATTCCTTCTCCAGTAGTTCTTCATCAGCAGTTGAGCATACTGTAGGAATCAAGAAATCGGACACCATTTGGCTGTCGGTTAATTCAGTTTCTAATTCCGCCGTTAATGTAGACAGAAGGTTTTTGAAAAAACGTTGTTATTTTTGCATTAGTATTTTCTAAGTTTTCTTCTCGCTTTCGTTTGTTTAATAAGTTTTCATATCCGGAAAGTTTCTTTTATCTTTTTTCCTCCTTAGACATCTATATATAAATCCAAACTAACTTGCTTCATATTTTATTAATTGCAAAAATAATTCAATCGTGAAAATTTACAAAAAAGAAAACAGTTTAAATTTTTAAATATTCCTGAGGCCGCGGCAAAACTTTAAAGTACTTTCTTTAAAACAAGATTGGTAACAAGTAAAAGTATTTAGTGCTTAAACTTGAAAAAAAAATTACAAACCGTTACTTTTCCATCAAATTGATTAGAAAACTTGTTTAACTTACCTTAGATAGAAGCTTTTAAGTAATCAATTCGAAGTAATAACTAACTAATTAATAAACGATTAAATGAACACAAGATTTACTAGGTAAATAAATATCACTATTAAAATTATTTCTTCTTAACTATTAATGAAACGGTATGATAATATAATAAATATAAAACAAATCTATCAAGTAAATCCTTTTTATGTAGAAGGTCGCGAAATACAAGTCACAGAATACAAGTTACAACACGAATAATTGTATACTTGTTAAAATACAAGTTGAAACGCAACACGACAAATGACTAAGCCTTTATTATAAATAAAGAATCATTTATCTGTAGGTATATTATTATTTTATTTATTTTGAACAAAATAAAACTCGCTAAAATTGCACGCAGAAAACTGTAATTAATGTAAAATAATAAACAATTACTGCTATTTTCGTTTTCAAATGACGGGAACACAATTTTATTCGTGTGTACTGTTGAAAATTTGTAAACTGAGAGGCATCGACAAGCGCCTATGCATCCACGGCGCCGTCGTGCAACGAACGAGTTGCCCATATGGATGGCGCGGGCCTGCTCTTGGAGATCCAAATCTTCAGCCTCGTTCACTTGTTGGTCAAGGGCCACTGATGCGTTGTTGCATGATCTGTGAACGCAGTTTATGCATAGATCAGTGCAACTTATCCCCCCGTTATGCAGCTGCAGTTTTGTACACGGGTTCTGGTGCACTTGCATGTTACCAACCTAAGCAGTAAAACGGCAGTATTTAGCGTTTTTTTAATTTTTGAGAATTCTGGACATTTTTTATTGCGCTCTAGCGGCGGTTGGTCGTAAAAAGAATTATTATATATAAAACTTGTATCAAATTTTGTCTACTTTTCTTTTCGAAAAAACGTATAATTACCGAGATTTAGCCCAAAAACCTACAAAATTGACTAAATTTGGACGTTTTTGGATTGCAGAAATTTAAACATAAATAAAACTATGAAACATCTTGAATTAGTGATGCTAAGCTAAGTATAATTAACATTATTTTATAGGTCAAGTGTAAGAACCACAGTAAAATTTAAATTTAAAATAGATGAGCAAATAAACTTACAATAAATTTGGTTATTGCCCATTAATTTTTGAATAAAGAAATGTAGTAAAATGTGAAATAAATAGGTATTTTTTACATCTGCGTTAAAATTGCTATTTTGTAGTGTAGCAATGGAAAACACTGAATCAACGATATGTTTCGCCATTTCTAATTAAACATAAAATACACAATTCATCTGACGTTTGTTACCAACATAATACCACAGATCTGTGTTAATACCTACCGAATGTTTGCATTTAAATAGTTTTATTTATTTTGTTATTGATCATTTTGTATTTTTTATAAATCTAAATGAAAACACATGTTTATTTTCTTTTGCAAATGAAAAACCTTTACAGTTGAGTTTAACTGGGCTGTTAATGATTCACTGCATGTGAGTTTAAATCACTTAAGTATGACTTAAATTGACTTATATTGGCCAAACTAAAATTATTATCACTATAAAATCAGCAGAGATTCCAATTTTAGGCACCTGTCTACAACTTTATACAATAAAATTGAAATCAATTCGTATATCTGATTATTTACGATTTGTTTTTATCTAGAAGTATTTTAGGAACTATAAACTGTTCACTGCAAGAGGCGTTCCAAATCAATCTTTTAAAACTTCAAAATTCTTTCGTGAACTTCATTCGCAACTAAGTGTTACAGGAAATTTACGCACATAATCATCTATGTCAACCTTCATAGTAAGGTCGAAACAAGATAGGACACCAACAACGATTTGTGTTTTGACCATTTTGGGGTTATACGTTAAGGCATTTAGTTAGTATAGGAGCAAAAGACAGCACCTTTAAATTATGCAAGGAACAAGGGTCATACCATATATACATATATATATATATATATATATATATATATATATATATATATATATATATATATATATATATATATATATATATATATATATATATATATACACGAGCCCCGTTCCATCTCAATTGGCCCACCAATATTTTTTCTTTTTAAATAAAATTATGCTAATTCACGGTAAATTTAATTTAAGTATTTATTTTTATTATCATCTGTAACAACATTTTAAACATTTTATTGCGACATTTTACTTTAAATCATTTCTTAATTGTTAAAAACATATTTTTATACAAAAAAAATAGTTATTTGCTTTTCTGGAATTTATTATTTTCTAAGAATCTTTGAATATCTGAAATAATCAATATATATATATATATATATATATATATATATATATATATATATATATATATATATACGAACACACACCTAGAAGAATTTCTAGGTGTGTGTTCGTGGCTTATTGTCATAGATCACATTTTTCATTCATGTTAAAGAACTATCGGAGCAAAGTAAATATAAGTACATGCAGGTATTGACATAAATAGCTAAATATATTTAAAAAGTAAACAAACAAATGCAAATGTTTAATTATCAACTAAAATAAAACAAATCCAGTGTTATTACGAATAATTCAATCATCATTTATAGTTGATTTAAGTGTATTTTAAGTTTTATTGGTGTTGTTATTATGGAAGCCGACCAACAACGTCAAAATTTTAGTTGAAATGAATAGAGCAGTAGCTATGCTAGAACCTTTCCGAACACAAGTTGATGTTGCAGCAGTTTTAAACACTTCTCAGAGCGTTATTAGCAGATTGTGGCATACATATAGGCATTTCAGTCAACGATATAGGACATCCAGAGATTATAGCAACAACATCTAGCTAGGCAGTGGACGCATTACTACCGCAGCTACAGATCGCTACTTATTTTTGGAAGTTAAACGAAGACCAACAATTACAGTTAAAGAATTGGTTGCAACGTTTTGCTAATAAGTTTTATGAAAGCCTATTTAGATTGTATTCTTTTGTTGTAAATGAAAATTTTAATTTCGAATGTAAAAGTGTTGGATTAATTTATTAAATGCAGACCACGTGGAAAAAACCAAATTACTTCACAGTTCTATAAAAAAAATATCCCTCACTAAGTTTAAGACAAAGTTGTGCCTTTTTCATTAGTGATATATATATATATATATATATATATATATATATATATATATATATATATATATATATATATATATATATATATATATATATATATATATATATGTATTTACATGTACAGGAAGTTGTCTTTTATTTAGTCCTTTATTACAGGAAGATATTTAGTTAGTGGTTTCTTAAAAATCTAGGGAGCAGCGAATATCACTTTATTTTCTTTAAATGACAAGGTACAATGATATAAAACTTTAATACCTTTTTCTGAACTAGTTTTTGAGAAAAAAAGCGAAAAACTGATGGCAGAGTGATGTTAAGTTTATTACGCAATCTACAATGTTAACATAATAACTGAACTAATCTGAAATAACTCTTAACAAGTTTACTTTATGTTAATGCTAATCTGGACGCAACAAAAAAAAAGGAAACTATAGTAAATGTTCAAATTGAGCACCATTCACAGCCTGGCAATGATAAATTCTATGTTGATATTCATCAATCCCATTTGAAGCAGCTTCAGGTGTGATGGCGCTCATTGTACGAATGCGATTTTTTAAGCTCTCAAGTCTCCCGGCTTATTTACGTAAACCTTAGATTTAAGATAGACCCAAAGGAATAAATCCAGCGGACTTACATTTGATGACATCTTCTGCCTAATGATTTAGAAAGGTAGCATTAAGGTACTGGCGGACATCAATCACAAAATGTGGACGGGCCCCGTCTTGCTGGGACCATATTCATTTGGGTATAAAACAGGTAATGCAGGAAATTTAGATAAACCTCGGCCGTTAAATTACCCTAAAAAATAAGGTCCGAACATCTAGTTTCCCATCATTCCTGCCCATACATTAACTTTCTGCTAGTACTGGTACTGGGTATCTCCTTCTAGATACCAGTTCGAATTTGTTGACAACCAGTTATCGTGTGTTTTGCCTATTAACTGTGCCGTTTAAGCGAAACGTTACCTAGTCAGACAGAATATTTTTATAAAAATTTGCATTGCCTTCAAGTTGGTGGCTTATTTCTTCACAACATTCCAATCTTTGAGCCAGGTCGTCTGCGAATAACTTCTGAACTACACAAGCTTGGTATGGGACGCTGTATACAGTGTACTTGCTTGTATTACAATCTCGCGCAATTTGTTTAACGCGAAACATGTGGATTTTCCACGACGGCCCGTATCTTGAAATTCGTTTCACTTACAGTTAATTACGTGATGTGAAATCCGGGGTACAAATTGTTAAACAAATTGCAAACTTCTGTTTGCGCCCTCCTTCATATCGCAGCATCATTAAAATTTCAGTACGTTGCCTTTCGCATAAATGAGCCATTTCTGTTTACTTCAAAAGCGTGTTTCACTCACAAATGGATGTTAACCAATGTAAATAAGCAACTTATTACTTAAAGTGCACGTACTACCTTGACAGTTCTAAGGTGCAATCAATTGTTTCGACAAATAAAAGCAATCATAGGTGTCTAGATTAATGACTATTAAAATAAACATAACATCACTCTCCCGCAGTGATATTCCCTACTCCTTTGTTTTTTAAGAAACCATTAACTTAATATCATCCTGTAATGAAGAACTAAATACTACTACTAATAATAAGTATTTACCGAGAAATATAGATATTCCATACTTTTCAGACACCCTGTATGTATGTATGTATGTATGTATGTATGTATATATATATATATATATATATACAGAGTGTTGGCGGAGTGCGGCAACGGAGGATATCTCCTTACACAATAGGGATAGAAACAAAGTTTAAATACAAAAGTTTTTCAGTAATCAAATCCACATTTAAAGAAAATATTTTCGTTTATACAGGGTGTCTCATATGAACTGGAGTACATGCAACTTCATTTTTTTAAATAGGGCGCCCTGTATTTTATTACATTTTTGATTTTTCTATAAATCCTAAATCGGTTTTATTAAGGTCTATTATTATCCAAAATTAATAGTTTTTAAAAAAAATCGCGATTTTCACGTGTCGTTGACAAAGAGCATAGTTTTTTATTTGATATCCTTAAAGGAAAATATTTTGCAAGTTACTACTGCATAGACATACTTACTTTGTGTTCCTATAAAGATTTAAAAATATTATACAGGGTGTTGCCAAAACTATTCACAAAATCATAACCTTCAAAACACAAAATCTCAATTTTTTTAAATGGAATGACTTGTTTTTTTACGGAAAATGTTGATTAAGTAATAAGCTAACTTTTTTACAAAACATGTCCTAACCTATCTTTCAAAGTTATTGAGTTATCTTAGTTTTTAAAATCTATTTTTACTTTCTCGTATACAAATCGCTTGGCATTTGAAAGGCTCATGGAGAGGTTTGAAAGGAATGGAAACATCAATTATGAATCAAATGGCGAACGATCAACCATTGCATCAAACGAGAAACTCAGTTACATGTCATGCAAGCCGTCGTGGAAAATCTGCAAGCTTCTTGCAGGCAAATCGCACTGAACAACAATATCTGAAAACGATAAATAAAATAATTCACAAGCAAACGTTTCATCCATACCGCATCCAAGTAGTACAAGAATTAACGGATCAGGATTTTATAAATAGGAGAAATTTCTGCTTTTGGGCATTAAATAAAATAGAGGAAAAACAGGACTTCTTTGATTCCGCATTGTTTACTGACGAAGCTACCTTCCACAAAAATGGATTTGTAAATCGTCATAATTTCCATTATTATAGTGATACAAATCCAAGGTAGGTGATGCCATTAGACCATCAACATAGATGGACATTTAACGTATGGGCCGGTATTATTGGAACAAGAATTTTGGGACCCTATTTTTTTGATCAAAATGGTGAAACCTTTTTACATTTTTTGGAAAACGATTTATAAGATTACCCTGATAATTTACCGCTTCAAGTTTTACGGCAACTGTGGATTCAATTGGATGAAGAGCCTGCCCATTTTAGTGGTATTGTGCGTAATCATCTAAATTTACAATTTCCAAATAAATGGATTGGCAGGAGAGGGCGAATTTCTTGGCCATCTAGATCTCCGGATCTTACAAAACTCGATTTTTTTGTGGGGATTTGTAAAAAATCAAGTTTACCAAATACCTCCCACAACAAAGGAAAACATGAAAGAAAGAATAAGAAATGTTTTTCAAGGTATAAATAGAGAAGTGCTTCAAAAAGTAAGCAATTCTTTTGTCAGAAACTGTAATAAAATGCAGGGTGTCCGATTTAAAAAAATGAAGTTGCATGCTCTACAGTTCATATGAGACACCCTGTATAAACGAAAATATTTTCTTTAAATGCGGATTTGATTACTGAAAAACTTTTGTATTTAAACTTTTTTTCTATCCCTATTGTGTAAGGAATGAGTTTTTTTTTATAATTACAATAATACAATACAATATAATTACAATAATTTGTTAAATGCCCACGTTAACATATAAAATGTACTTAATTACTGACATGATTTGAAAACATTTAAACAAACACTTAAATTCCACCTTGGGATGTTTTTGCCGCAAAATTACAACTTGTATTAAAAAATTGCATAGAACATAATTAATCGGAATATTTAAGATCTATATCTAGCTATTTCTATATCATTGAAATCTGTAGCTGTTTCAGAAATATTTGATAAAAATCAAAAACTGCCGCTAATAAACCCTTCCTCCCTCTCTGATACTGGATATCTACCAAAATCTAATCAGTTCCCGGAGAAATGAAACCTAAATACAAAATTTCAAGTATTTATGTATTATGGTTCTGGAGTTATGGTGCCAAACTATTAAATTAATTGGCGAATCAGGTCTTCGAATCTATCCCCAAATGACTTCTTTCTGTGCAGTTACTTTAAAGATAAATTATACAAAAACATTTGGTTTAAAGCTTGTACCAACTTCAAAGTTTAGTTTCGGCAATTTGTAACAGAATCGCAGTTGCCAAATCTAAGGTGTAAGGTCGTTTGGGATATTGTTTGGCTATTAATGAGGGATTATTTGAGTAGCTTTTTAAAAATTGAACAAATGTTTTTGTTTTTTGTCATTCTGCGTATTTTTTGGTGCTTGTGTGTGTGTGTGTGTGTGTGTGTGTGTGTGTGTGGTGCGTGTGTGTGTGTGCGTGTGTGTGCGTGTGTGTGTGGTGCGTATGGTGCGTATGGTGTGTGTGGTGTGTGTGTGTGTGTGTGTGTGTGTGTGTGCGTTGGTTCGTGGGTTCGTGGGTGCGTGCGCGCGTGTTTGCGTGTGTACGTGTGTGCGTGTGTGCGTGTGTGTGTGAGTGGTGTGTGTGTGTGTGTGTGTGTGAACGTGGGTGTGGTTGTGAGTGTGGGTGTTGGTGTGCATGCGCGTGCGTGTGCGCGCGCTTGTGTGCGTGCGAGTAGGTGCATGCGTGAGTGCGTGCGTGCGTGTGTATGTAGCTTTTTTGTGTTAAAGAATATTGAAAATCTGACTACAGATTCTTAAAGAGCATGAAACAGTAATAGGAATTACCATTGGTATTAACTTTGTATCTGATTGGAAACATGGGGTAAAAGGTGGTCACCCATCTAAGTACTGACCACTCCAGACGTTGCTAACTTCGGAAAATTATTAATATAGATGTAATATATTAAGTTAGCATCTAGATGACTATTAACCTCTATCTAACTTGAAGTTATAAACGTCTGTTTGACATAGATTATTGTTTTCTTAAGAATAAAGTTTGAAAGTATTAGTTTGTATTTGCAATGAAATTTTGTTCGGTCTGGCAATGCTAGAAGAGCATTCCCAATTTTTTTCAAATCTATGGTTTTAAAAAGGGCTTTAATTGGGTTAATACTTGTTTAAACTAATTTATTGACAAATTTAAATTTTTTTTATTTTCCGGTAAATATTGAAAATTTAAATAAGAATGTATGTAGCGTCACGTAGAACTAACTTTAAACATTTGTCAACATTTATATTTTACAGACACCGTCAGAATCATACTTAAATTTATTATTTAAAAACGTTGAACACTTTCCCAAATAACTTGAAAACACATTAATACAAATAATTCAAGTTTGGTAGGCGGTCTTGTTTTGGCAAGCCCTTTAAAAAGTTCCAGTGGAACTTAAAATTAACAGATACCGTCTTTAAATTTACATGAACTTTCCTATATGTCTTAAGCGTGCACTGTCCGATATTCAGGCAAAGAGATGCATTATTAAATATATTTCTAATAAAAAGTGCTTGTTAATGTCCTCATATTTTTAGTTAGATGTAATGAATCCTATGTTCAATGAATTGTTGAAAAACACTAAAAAATAAAATGAATGAAAAGTAATCACTAACACAGAAATTAATTTGACATTAGTAATAATGTAATATATTATTACACACTTACACTGAATACCCATGAATAACATGTTAATGCAAATAACTAACCTTTGAAATGTTACACCTGCTGGATCTTCATCTACACCGCTTCTACTAATACATGAACGTAGCACGCATGACACCATTCTTTACACAAAGTGTGAATATTGAGATTTTAATTTTAACTCGTTGTAGCAATACAAACTCACCCAGATGTTGACATGATATTATTAGTCAAGTTGATACTTTAAAACGGATATGGTTTACTCGGACGCTATTGACCCATACAAATCAGTTGAAATGAATATAGCTATTGTAGGTATAACAGACAGTTACATATTTGTGACCGTGTGCAAAGGTGCGTGTGCGTAACCGTGTGTGAATACGTGAACCTGTGTGTGCGTGTTTGCATGTGTGCGTGTGCACATGTGTGCGTGTGTCCGCGTGTGCGCGTGTGCGTGTGCGCGTGTTGTGAGTGTGTGCGTGTGTACGTGTGTGCGTGCGTGTGCGCGTACGCGTTCGGGTGTGCGTGTGTATGTGCGCCGCGCGGGTGTGTGTCTGTGTGTGTGTGTGAAATGAATGATGTATTTAAGAAATTACAGGAGAGAGTAATAAGTTGCGTCCTTTTTAGATAGTGGATGCTAGATTTCAGAACAGTAAATATGTAATATATAGTAGAATGACATTACGTTAAGTTCGACACCTCGTGTCGGTCGGAAGAGGTGTGAAGAGGTTGGGGAAAGCCAGCTAGCACTATCGTATTCTTTTTGCTTATATTGATTATGCGGCACATCTAGAGCTTTTGATCGACATTTTACTTATGTACATCTGTTATATGCGTGTTTATTTATATTTCTATCTATAAGCACAGTGAATAATTTCAGGTAATCTTTAGTCGCAAATTGCATTATTAGTTGCGGAGCATAATCAACCAGTTTGGGTATTATACTATTTCTTGTTTCAGTTATTTTTGTTACTAATGCCTATTTTTATAATTGCATAAGCAGCAAGCTTCCTTATTTTAAAATGAAGATTAAAATTTACACTTTGAAATCAATGTTACAAGTTGAGTTAAGTATTAAACTGAGTGAATAGTTTGCATTCCAGCTGCTTCGTTATAAATGTCAAAGTAGGTGGCGCCAGATTGACGTATGTGTTTGTTAGAAAAAATCACGGGCTATTCCTCTGAGCTAGTTGGGTAGTTGTCTTTGCGAGCTAATGTGCTAGTGTCCATTTATCCCGTAGTAACTGTAGCGTGTTGTGCCATTTCGCATTGATTTCTAACTAGCAAATGCTAGTCTCAACTATCTAAAATTTTAGGTTATATAATTCTCAAAGTCAACAAGAAGTAGCAGTGCTTTAAACTTAGAGGTGCATAAGAGAATGCCAAAAGTAGCTTTTACGTGATGGCGTTACAATTGTAAATAGATTCAGACTATTTATGTATATCGACAGTTACTTATCTTTTGAGTTAATTATGGATAAGCAAGACTGGTAGGGCTATAAAGCTATTGTTTGTTCTAGATGGTACCTATGTATGTTGAAAAGCGGCAAACATTTTAATTTGCTATTGACTATCTTCTTTGACATATTTACTTCCAGCTACATAAAATAAATCAAGTGACATCGATTTCTATATTAAAAAGATGAGTGAATTTAAATCAACCATTTCATCCAGTAGAGAAAAATTTGAAGAAATCTGAGATTTTATAACATAATTTATACTACTACATATAGACATGACACCAGGCAGAAAAAGAAGTCGCCTTACCCAAGTCCCAGATGAGAGTTGGTTGCTTGCCCTTTCTGGACCTTAGTTTTAAAAATAGAGGACTGAAATGGTAAAACAAGTTTGAGTGCTTAAAAAGAATTTTTCGATTTTTCTTTCCTGAGATATAAACTGCGCAAAATACAATACATACAAAGGGTTAAACAAAAACAAGGTAAATGATTTGTGGAAATTTATAAAAAGAAACTGTAGACTTAATCAATCCTGGACAGTCCAAGTTCTGAAGTTATGTAAATCATTTCACTGGACTAGCAACCATATTCTGGCGAATATGAGTAGAAATGCAAGCCGAAGAATCAGCAAACGGCAAAATTATCGTATGTGGATTACTGGATCTAATTAGAAGCCTTTTAGTCATTCCCTACTGCCCGGAATTCATAATTCGAACCTTCAAATTTTGTGTAGTAGGGTTATTAATTACAAGAATAGTAAATAGTTCTTCCGAAAACTCCACTGCTAATATACCTTGTACAATTGCTCTTTTTAAATTACGGATTATTTAATTAATTAATTAATTAATTAATTAACATCATGCTATGCTAGAGCCCTTCTCTGTTACATAGCAAATATAAGAGATTAACTCTTATCGGAAGTGTAACACTTTGTTAAAATGAGTTTCCAAAAATAATTGAATAATCAATTATAGGTCATACCAAAGCATTCACATGAATTTTAAATTATGAAATCTTTGGATAGCAATATCCGAATGCACAATTATTTTTATTTACGATAACATGCATTAATATTGTCCTTTGTAGTGATAATTAAGAATCTCCAATAATTGAAATTATTTTGTAGGTATTCAAGGTAAAAACCTCCACGTTTAAGTTTCACTGAATGAAACTAAACTACTATAATAACAAAATATTAATAATTTAAAAACTGATATAATAAGCAAAACAATTTTGAGCGGCAACATATTTTTCAGGTTTGTCACGTGTGGATTCGAATATAAGTATTTAAAATATTATAGGTATGTAGAGTTTTAAACTAAAACTTTGTTACGGAGAATTTTTATTTTAAAGTTTGTTATCGCAGCTTCGACAAAAGGAATGGAATTTCATGATGGATGAAGAGAGTTAAGAAACATAATATGTCGGTTTACATTTTTTTGTTATCGTGGTTGATTACAAAAAGGTTCAGTCGCGTTTAAATAGTAATGTATTTTTTCAGTTCGTTTATGCATTGAGTACGTTTGTTATAGAAAATTTATTTGAGTAACAGGGCTTTATTGAAAAACAGGATATATGTGACTCGATTTTAGGTAGCGAGTCTGTTTTTTTCCTGGGAAATGTCCATTATGGAGTTTTAGTATAAAAGATTTTTGAGTGACGATTAAAAAGACGACGTGATTTTAGGGGGTTAAGATGTTTGGTGTTTCTCTTAGTTAGTAAAAGTTAGGTTGTAGAGGAAAGAGGTCTAACGCTGAGGGGGTGATGTAACGTTGAGCGCACAGGATTTACCTACGTTCTATCCGGGTGACTTGAAGCTATCGTTAACCTTGTGTGGTTCTTAAAAAGGATTCAACCATCCCCGGGACTTTTTTGTGTTATTATCCGTTGATCAGAAGTGCCATTTCCGTGTCCATTGAAGAGGATTAGTGTTTATTTTAGTGCTTTGGAATAAAGCCCGCTTAAGCGGATTGTGATATTGTAGAGTTAGGTAGATTAAACTGTGCACCAAGAAAGTACATCCGCGTCCACATCTGTTCAGACAGATAAAATGTTGCGGTAAATATAAATATCGAAATAATAAATTTTGTGTATATAAAAGACAAAACATGTTTTGTAAATAAATTAATGTTTGTGTATATTAAACCAGATGAAAAAGTTATTAAATCACCTGGTTTCGGCTTGAACATTTTCGCCTTTAAGTTCGTGTAAATATAATTTGAAAATAGTCGGATAGTTGAAATTGGACGACAGTAAAGTTTCCGCACTACAAAGCCGCGTCAGGCAGATTGAAGAGTTACTGGTATCCGTCGATCAATTACCAAAAGGGTCAATTGCACGAGTATTGCCGTTACTGCTGTGAGAGGGAAAGAGAGACTTTAGATTGATCAGTTTGTGCGAATTAAGGAAATTACCTTTTTGTGTTTTTTGTATTTGTTTAGGGAGACGAGTACGCTTTTTGTTGTGTATATTATGATATAAAAGCCCTTCAGGCACAAAAGTGTATTCAGCCGCTCATCGTACACACATTATGAATATTTGTCAAACTTGTGTTTTCGACGTCATTACTATACCTTCAAAGTGTTACCTAAAGTTAAAGTAATTAAGATATATGATCTTGGTAATTTTGAACCTTGTAAGTGTCTTCCCGAATTAATAATTAGAATTTTACGTAAGAAAGATTCTGTTTACTTCCTTCCGGAAGTAGATTTATTTGTTTGCGAGTTTACGATAACTGTACAGATACTCTGATTGTTTAGTTTTTTATTATTATCATAATATATGAATAGTGTTCATGAATTTGAGAGTATTATTTCGTTATTAAGTGTAAGATTATACGTAATTTCATTCCTTCCTCACAGTGTTATCATTATTTACTAAATTTAAAAGATAAGAGATTTTGATTACGTTCAAGCAACTGAGCGGTTTCTGTTGGGAAAAGTTTGATTTCCACGACCTTACAGACCCCAACGTTTATTTATTTTTTTAATTTTATTTCTATGATTTTGATGAAAGCAGTAACGTAATAATTTATGAGACTTTTCTCTATTAGATTATTTGCTATTTTTTTGTTTGTTAAATTTTATTTTAAGATATAAAACTTTATTAATAAGATTTAATTTAAGAGTAAATACGATCGATGACCGATCAACTAGTCGATTAGCACGTCATTTTAATACGATTAGGTGCAAATATTTTGAAGCTTTATAGGAAACGCCGGATCAAGGCTTTTAGTTTACCGATTCACCTGGCTTTATGCGATGTAAGGTAAGCAAGTTTTTATTTGTTATAAACTTAGCTGTGGAATACTCGTATATAGGTATTTAGACGCCCATATTGATGATTATAAACAAACTGGTGCTTATTTGATTTATGACTTTTCCTTATTGTGTCATAATAAATAGCTGTGGAATACTCGCATATAGGTATTTAGACCCCTATATTGATGATTATAAACAAACTGGTGCTTACTTAATTTATGACTTTCCCTTATTATGTCATATATTACGAGCTATCCTAATAACAACATTAATAACACGCCCACGCTCTTTATTCCACTGAGTTTTCAGTCCCTTTCCTGTCTGTTACTTCCGATTTCTTGCCCGTAACATGTTTTCAACTAAAGTTTTTACTTTGTGCAACGAATGCTGGCATTAAGATCATACAAGCGATTTCTTTAAGCCCAAAACACTTAAGACGGCTGTTTTATAATATTGCACTCGACAGTCCTACGTTAATGGAACTTCGTATTAAACTACTCACGTATTAATTCTTCAAATTTGCGCTGTTCAGTTCACCTTTTATACCGCTGAACTTGCGCGATTTATAGTCGTCGCTTGTTATCTGTTGGATCTTTTCTATTGATCTTCACTAATTTACTCAAAAATTTGCAATAATATTTTATTTATAACTTTCATTACAATTTATTTATGCTTACTCCATATACTTATGCAATCCTCAAAATTGTCCAGAAATTCGTTATTTCAGATCTAGGTCAGCAAAACGTTAACATTTTTAGTTGATCACCACTGCTTTTTCTTACATAAACATTTGGCGACAGCTGTCGGCAAATGGTTTGACGTTCAGCACTGATTTAATAATGGTAGCATACAAAATTTTTTGTATCATATAAACTAGAAGATATTCTTGCGAGTATTGACAGCTGCGAGATTCTGCTCATACTCGTAAAACAATTATTTCTTGGACTAGGAACACAAATAAGTGGATATTATAGGTATTTTAAGGTTACTTGAGTCCAAATAAATGGTTTTTGGAAACTCTTAAGCCTGTGTGTGAATGAGTAAGTGAGTGAGTGAGTGAGTGAGTGAGTGAGTGAGTGAGTGAGTGAGTGAGTGAGTGAGTGAGTGAGTGAGTGAGTGAGTGAGTGAGTGAGTGAGTGAGTGAGTGAGTGGTGAGTGAGTGAGTGGTGAGTGAGTGAGTGAGTGAGTGAGTGAGTGAGTGGTGAGTGAGTGAGTGAGTGAGTGAGTGAGTGAGTGAGTGAGTGGTGAGTGAGTGAGTGAGGGTGAGTGAGTGAGTGGTGAGTGGTGGTGGTGAGTGAGTGGTGGTGGTGAGTGGTGAGTGAGTGGTGGTGAGTGGTGGTGGTGAGTGAGTGGTGGTGAGTGAGTGAGTGGTGAGTGAGTGGTGAGTGGTGGTGAGTGAGTGAGTGGTGAGTGAGTGAGTGGTGAGTGGTGAGTGGTGAGTGGTGAGTGAGTGAGTGGTGAGTGGTGAGTGGTGAGTGAGTGAGTGAGTGAGTGAGTGGTGAGTGAGTGAGTGAGTGGTGAGTGAGTGAGTGAGTGGTGAGTGAGTGGTGGTGAGTGGTGAGTGAGTGAGTGAGTGAGTGAGTGAGTGAGTGAGTGAGTGAGTGAGTGAGTGAGTGAGTGAGTGAGTGAGTGAGTGAGTGAGTGAGTGAGTGTGTGTTTGTGTGCGTGATAAATTTTCCGGACGCAATATCTTAAAAACTTGAAAATTGATTACATTCAAATGTGGGTGGGTGGTGCGTGCGTGCGATTGTGGCTTGATATTACTGTTACACCTTACTAAGGCGAAATATTTTTATTACGTTTTTTCACATTGGTAGACCTTCATACACTATTTACTTCAATTCAAACTTTATTCCATCTTCAAAACAGCTGAGCAACAATTAATTACCTCCGGCGACACCAAAGTGAAGGAACTATTACTGGCGTCGGGCGAAAATTATTACAGAGATATAAACATACGGTACTTATTGCAATTGACATCAAGCGTGAGAAATTGATTGATTGATACTATTATAACTGCAGTCTCAAGAGACTGATAATGTTAGTTTTAGCGAACTAAGCCAGAAAATAGACATGAAGTTGTTTTTGATTTATGTCTGTCTTAGCAACAAAAGGCGAGGCTTGAATAGTCTACATACCGAACCTGAATCCGTGTGTATAGATGCGTTATGAATAGTTCCTGTTACAAATTTGTTTAATAGCTGATAAATTTACTTATAGTTTACATTTTTATTAATAAGATTAAAGTGTAATGGTAAAATAAATTATTGCAAGCTGCAAGTAACCTTATGAACTTATTTACACTAATAAATTTGTATAGGTACCAGCGTTCAATTCAAAAACCTTACACCAATATTTTATATAAAAATTTTTTTATCAACACCCCATGTCATTAAATTATTATGCCAACCATTATCTCTCGTATCACAGTCTAGTTAGACTGTGTGCCCTGCGCCGTATGTAAACAAACTTATTACCTAAAGTATTATGGCATAACACTTTCAGATAGGTTTCCACAACATTTATTCCCTTTCCACAGTCACAGTAAGAAATAAGACTTATATTTTTTGTACGTTTAATATAATGGAAAGTATGAAAAATAACCGTTCTGCGACTGCATTTTCTTCTTTTGCCTATGTATTTGCTAATGAAATATTACTCATGCATAAGAAAGTTATGTGCTGGCCACATTTGATTTTTTTAATGTTCATAATAATACAAAACATTTCTATTACGTAATATTTGAAATGGTCTAGGGCTACCTTCAGAGTTCAGAGTTAGTAGTTAATCCAATGTACTGCTCTTTCTGGTACTTGTGACCGAAAGCCTGTTAATTATAATTCTTTCGCTCTATTTAAATATATATATATATATATATATATATATATATATATATATATATATATATATATATATATATATATATATATATATATATATTGGGATGATTTAAAATAAAAGGGGGATAGGGATCTCAATATATTAAATATAATATAATAATATTGTTGGTACCCCATATGCATAGCAAAATATTTATAAGATGTGATATCATTTAAAATTATTTAGTAAATCGTAATGCATTTCACTACAACTTCACAACGTTGTATCATTATTAAATTAATATGATAATAATTGCTACTTTTATTTAAATAACTTGCCTCGACTAACTTCCCAAAGGGGATATCAATATATAGTTTAGTGTAAAAATTAAAACATTAAACATTTGTGTAAGTTTCTTTTGTATTATAAAATTTAATCGTGATTTTATTTAGTTCTGGAATTGTATAAATTTCACTTTTAATCAAACATCCGGTATCAGATGAAAATTTATACCGCGTTGTGCGCATGTGAATTTCGTTGACTTAAAAATATGTGTAAATGTCATGACTCAACAATCCCATTAATTTAATATGGGTAAGTACCTTTTATCTTTTTAATATAATATTGAATTACTATAAATCAATAAATGGTTGACTTATTTCCAATTTAGCACATAATCTACTTGTATCTTTCACTTAATACACATAAATAAACTCTAATAAAATCCAACGTAACCTCAAATAATAATTAAGATTCATAGACTCCCAGTTAATAAAATAATATATTTTTAGGTTTTTATCTTCAAAAATTACCCCAACTTTTATTAGCATCCAAAATTACTTCAACTTGCACTTTCAATTGCATCCAAAATTATTATAACTTGCACTTTCAATTTTAATTTCAATTGAATATAAAGCCAATTTGTTTAAAATAATTTTAATTTTAATGAAATAACGGAAATAATTTTATTTACATTCAATTATATGACATAAAAATATCACCAGAAACTAGAATTACGTTAACCTTATTTTTTATTACAAAAGTGAATTTCACTTGTTTAATTACATAAAATTTTTAACGGTTATATGAACTACCTGGATAATCTTAAAATTTTAATTATGTACACATCAAGTGACATGTTCACACCTTGGAAAGTTATAAGATAAGATATACATTTTGTTTCCACTTCCTTATATAGCTTCTGAACAAAATCAAACCATCTTAGCAAAATTGCCAATACAAACATAAGATTGCTTAATTTCCATTGGTTAATCAGTTTTCACAAATTTACAAATTAATATATTTACTGATAACTTCCTTATAAGTAGACAGATCTTAAAACTACAATTATTTTTGCATTCTGTGCAAAATTCCCTGTCCATAGGTACCCCACATGACACAATTCCTTTGAAATTTCTTATTCTATACAAATTATGAGTAATATGTCAAATTTCATATGCAAATTTACTAACTAAATTAATCTAATTCTTGCAGGAAAACTACAAACAGAAATGGATTCTTATACCCAAATTATATAAGAATTCAATAGTCTCAAACACTTTTATGATTCATGTTAATAAGTTCTATCTCAAGTCCTGCAGCATGGATCATCATAACCTGGTTTATCAATTTTTTAAGCTTAAATCACATCTGGACTGTTAATTCACTTCCTAAACACACTGTTAAGTAAGTTTATAACATAATCTTTGTTCGATTTCACTTTTAAAATTAATTATTTCTATGAATCTTGCAAACTTTCTGAGTCACCAACTTTAACATGTCCTTTACACTTTCTACGTTGATTGATATAATTTAATCTCTTTTTGTTTTAGAATGGAAGCATATTATGGTACTAGACTAGTATATTGTCATAAAAAAATGGAATACATACTTTAGTTCCCTCTATATTTTCCATCTGGACATTACTCTCATTTTTGATTTTAGGAAAAAGTAAATGGGGCGACCAGTCTGCCCAAGGTATAGAGCCAACTCCCTATCCACTGTTCTGCAAACTTGCTGTTTAAAAAGTTTCTTAAAGTATTTGAAACCAAATTTTCTATGGCTGGAACGATATAGTTTCTTAACAGTTGGCCAAATTGAGGTTCCCATCAATAAAACCGGACCGGTAAGCCTAGTGCTACCTATTCCTAGCCATACATTGACTTTCTGCGTGTACTGAGTGCGGGTTAAATCTTGCACACGGTGGTTAGTGCGGGACCAATATCTAAGGAATGAGGATAACAGGAAGATGTGAATAAGTGATAAATTATGCTACACACCAAACATTTTGAGAATTGACTTCTCCATTTAATGTGAAAGTTGTTTCATCGGTGAAAACTATTTTCTCTAAAATATCTTCGTGTTCGTTCAGCAAATGAAACCTAGTTTCACAAAATTCTGTTCTTTTAACTTTGTCCTCCTCAAATAATTGTTGGCGATTGGAAAATTTGTTTTATACTTAAATTCTTTCGACGTTTTAAATACAGAACTATTCGTTCATTAAAATGTCTTTTTTGTGGGAATTAATTATACAGGCATGCGATGTGAATTTTTTAACAATGCTTTGAATTGCCCTAATGCAAGGAATAGGACTATCTGGATATTTTGTTGAAAACAAATCTCGTACACAAAAATTTGTGTAGAGAACCTAAATGTGTAAATTAAAGAAAAGCTCCCTATACACACACACACGCACGCACGCACGCACGCACGCACGCACGCACGCACGCACGCACGCACGCACGCACGCACGCACGCACGCACGCACGCACGCACGCACGCACGCACGCACGCACGCACGCACGCACGCACGCACGCACGCACGCACACGCACGCACGCACGCACGCACGCACGCACGCACGCACACACGAACGTACGCACGCACTCACGCAAGCACGCACGCACGCACACACGCACGCACCAACGCACGCACGTGGTGCGCGCACACAAACCCACACACACACACACACACACACACACACACACACACACACACACACACACACACACACACACACACACACACACACACACACACACACAGACACACACACACACACACACACTCACACACACACACACACACACACACACACACACACACACAGACACATAGACACACACACACACACACACACACACACACACACACACACACACACACACACACACACATACACACATTTATATATAAACAGTGTTTTCACGTAAATTTAAATGTGGGATAGCAGTGCCTATTCTGAACATATTTGCTCTAATAACTCCTAGCCGAAGTCTTATGGTTTATTAAATACGATTTTTTTTATATTTATTAAAAAATTCCCAAATTTTCGCATTATTATGTCTATTACTTTTTTTTTGTATGTTGTAAGTTCTCAAAATAAATTGTGCTCTTGTCTTAATACTGCCTCGTAATAAATAAATGGGTATTTGATGCAGATATTAAAGAAAAAAAATACTATGAGGCAACAAAGTCCCGATGGATGGCGAAAAATAAATCGGATACAATTTTTTCATTGAAATTTAAAAAAAAACCAAAGCGATGAAAATCTTAAAATACTTTTAAAAACTTCTTTGGTTGCTCCCCTTTCTAGTGATATTAATACAAATCTTTAAAATACTGATATTTTCAATAAAATACTAAAAATTCTTAATAATGCATAGTTGTTTTTTATTTAATTCCATTCACACTTCATCTCACGAACACACAATACAGGCAGTCGCTTGACGCTTGACGTTTGTTACGTTTTTGTTTAAGTTTAATAATTGTGTTTCGTCGCTGTTATCGTTACAATGACTGCGTTTACTAATGAAGAATATGCTGATATTATTATGGCGTATGGCCGAGCAAATGGTGTTGCCCGTGGAGCTCGACGAATTTATCAGCAACAGTATCCTAACCGTCGACTACCCAACCGCAATACGTTTGCCAATACTTACCGACGTTTGCGAGAGACAGGAAATATTACCCAACTCGCACCCAGAATAAATCCTAGACAGCATCATGTTGCTGTCAATGAAAACATACTCGAAGCTTTTAATGCGAATCCGACCAGAACCATAAGAGATATAGCTGGAATGCTGGGTGTTAGTATTTGGAAAGTTTGGAAAGTAGTTCGTGGAGATGGAAGACATGCTTTCCACTACACACCGGTGCAAGGTAATTTTTTTAGTACATTCTGAATCGGTCGGCTATTTTTTCAATGAACTTATTTTAATGCTTATAAAGACAATAACTCTAGTCGCCTAAATCCTACTGTAACCTGTGTACTGTGTTCTCACTAATGCCTACAAATTTTTTAAATACCTATTTTTAAAGTTCTTAATTTAGTACATTAATGTATCTCACTTTTGTTCTAGGTCTCGAAGAAGCGGATTATGATAGGCGTTTACAGTTTTGTAGGTTTATTCTGCACACTGCCGTTGACGACCCAACTTTTTTACGATCAATTGTGTGGACGGACGAATCTAAATTCAGCAGGGAGGGAGTCGTCAACCTACACAATTGGCACATTTGGGCCTATGAAAATCCCCATGCCAAAAGTGCATGAATTTTCAACGCAAATTTAGCGTGAACGTTTGGGCAGGTTTGATCGGGAGGCATCTCATTGGACCTCACTACTTGCCGCAGAACTTGAATGGAGATAGTTATTTAGAATTTTTAATTAACGATCTTCCACAATTGTTAATTGATGTACCACTCATCAATGAAGACAGGCCTATTGTCTTTCAGAATTATGGTTGTCCGGCTCACTACAGAGTAACCGTCCGGGAGTATCTCAACGACGTCTTTCCTAATTCTTGGATTGGAAGACTTGGCCCCATCCAGTGGCCACACCTCTGGATTATCATGTATGGGGACGTGCTAAGGAGCTCGTTTATAGACAAGAAATTTTAAATAGAGAGGACTTAATCCAAAAAACTGATGCCGCATTTGTAATAATGAAGGAAGAGATGCGGCTTCATACTACCACGGTAGAAATACGTCGCAGATGTCGCGCATGTTTGAGAAATAGGGGAGGACAATTTGAACAGGATTTGTAGTAAATAAAAAAATGTTCTTTTTTCTGTTTTTTCATTTAAATTTCCTATTTTCATTTTTTTCTAAGTTCCTGTGTGAAAAGAGTACATCTAAAGAAAAAATGTTTACACATAGCCGACCGATTCAGAATGTACTAGAAAATTACCTTGCACCGGTGTATGAATTGCGCATGAGTACGACCGTATCATGAATGGTTTTTGACTGGATTGGAACAAACCTAAAGTATTTACTTTTGTAACATGTGTGCTTGTGAGATGAAGTGTGAATGTAATTAAATAAAAATAACTATGCATTATTAAGAATTTTTGATTTTCTTAGTATTTTATTAAAAATATCAGTATTTTTAAAAATTTGTATTAATGTGTGGCATATCTCTAGAAAGGAGATAAACCAAAGAAGCTTTTAAAAGTATTTTAAGATATTCATAAAATTAATAATAATTTTTAATTCATCGCTTTTGTTTTTTAATTTTAATGAAAAAATTGTATCCGATTTATTTTTCGCCCACCATCGGGACTTTGTTGCCTCATAGTATTTTTTTTCTTTAATATCTGCATCAAATACCCATTTATTTATTACGAGTCAGTCTTAAAGACAAGAGCAAAATTTATTTTGAGAACTTACAACATATAAAAAAAAAGTAATAGACATAATAATGCGAAAATTTGGGAATTTTTTAATAAGTATAAAAAAATCATATTTAATAAACCATAAGACTTAGGCTAGGAGTTCTTAGAGCAAATATGTTCAGAATAGGCCTCGCTCTCCCACATTTTAATTTGGCCAACTGTGTACCAAACACCCTGTATATATATATATATATATATATATATATATATATATATATATATATATATATATATATATATATATATATATATATATATATATATATATATATATATATATATATATATATATATCTGTATATGTATATGTATATGCCGTATGGACCGTTTCGAGACGCATCACAGGCAACTCCTATGAATTTTAGAAAAAGGTTTTTTAAAAAAAAAATTGTTCGGAATTTGTACGAAACGCAATTTTTTAATTGCAAAAAACGAAAATAACTTTGAACCCTTTATCTTCAACAATAGTAGCAATACCATGAACAAACAAAAAACAAATGTCCCAACATTGGGTCCGGTATTATAGAGGTTTTGATAAATTATGCGTTTCAGAAAACCCTATAGGAAGAAATCCAGTAATGGTAGATCTAGAGATCGTGGCGGCCATAACACCGACTTGAATGTAGCAATGCCACAATTTGAGAAACGGTTTTCTAAGTAATTCCTCACTGCATAAGCATTATTGGCTGGGGCACCGTCTTGTTGACAAATAGTATATTTGGAAGATGTTTTTCAAGAATATCTAGGTTTATATTTTTGAAAACCTAAGAAAGAACGGCAGCTGATGGTTTCCAAGCCAACTATGATTCGCATTTAAAAAAAATGCAAGTTTATATTATTACTTACTCAAAACCGCCCCCCCCCCTAGAACAATTCTAAGCACGCCAATGAATTCGGCACTTTGCAATATACAAGCACCGAAATATATCAGTATAATAGTATTAAGCGAAGTATAAGACCTTGAAAAAGTATAAATATCAATGTTTGGCTATAAGTCGAAAACAAAAGAAGATACTAAATTTTCGATTTTGCCATGAAATCTAGGTCAACAAAGTAGTAGGTGAATGTAAAAACTGCTATCTTCTATCTTTGATAATAACAACGAGATCTTTAAAAACTACTAAACCATCGAAATCGGGACATACGGTAGATACAACCGAAACCCTAAATATAATTATTCCGTCTCACACGCAGAATCACCAAAATGTTAATCATTTCCCGATACCTGGATTGGGAGAGATGGTGCAATACATTGGCCTCCAAATGAGGCAAATTTTTACCATAGATTGGGATTTTGTTCAGCAAATAATTTCATGCTTTATTTATTTATTATTATTTATTGTTATTTACTTTTACCTTTGTTCCTATTGTTTATAAATAGATTCTAATTAAAAATTTTATGGCAACTGCTACTTTTGTTGAAGATGAAGGGTTCAGTTATTTTAGTTTTTTATAAAATAAAAAATTACGAGTAGGACCATATGTTACGCTTAAAATATTCAGAATTAAATTCCGAAGACCTTTTATTTAAAAAACCATTTTCTAAAATGCATAAGAGATACACTAAATTTAAAATTTTACATGATGCGTCTCGAAACGGTCCATACGGTATACAGGGTGATTCGTGAGGAACCCCCGTATTTCAGAAAATGATAGATCTAATCATTTTAACACAAAACTTTCATATAAACGTAAGTCCAATAGTGCTCCGTTTGTTGATTTTTGAAATATCTCTAAAATGAAAAAAATTCAATTTACGCGATTGGCGTAGAAATTAGGGATTAAAAGGTTGTACTGCCCCATGCGTTATACGCCACTGTAATATCTAAATGTACTAATAAGCTAAAACCAATGTACTTTATATCCCTATTTATTATACCACCAATAAAAATAATACCTTTTTCGTTTTGGAGATATTTAAAAAATCAACTTTTTTTATAACTTTGAAGCCCTTTACCTCGGAAACGAAGCACTACTGGACTTAACGTTTATATGAAAGTTTTGTGTTAAAATGATTAGATCTTACCATTTCCTGAAATACGGGGGGTTCTTCATGAATCATCCTGTTTACAGTGCGGTCATTTAATATGGAAACTTGGAAATATTAATTTGTGATAATTTTCCGGAAAAATCCTAGGACCCGTCGATTTTTATTTTTTAATGCGCACATTTTGACGTATCGGAAACTTTTTTCTCGCCATATTTAAAAGAGCTATGATCCCATTGCAACTTTTTTAAATAGCAACCATATATTTTTTTATCATATTTGGATGGGCGGTGAAATTATAAAAAATGATATTAAAAATATTAAATGTTCAAACAAATCTGAAACTATTTTTGGTTGAAAAATGTTTACATAGGTTCCAACAATATCTCATATTTGTGATATCATTGTTGATATGGTGAATGTAAATTACAAACTGCTTGTTTTGTATTTGTTCTTTTTTTACAGTTTTACTTAAGTAACTTTGGTTTTGTTGTATTTATTATTAGATTATGAAGAATGTATTATTTATCTTAGTTTTATGTATAGAATGACCAAATTGATTATCGTAATTGTTACTCTGGAATAAAAATTAAGTAATGGATTAAACTATATTGTGTTATTAAGCAATGTCAAGATTTTTTATGTAAATATTATTTGCCACTTGTTTTAAAATAGCGTTTTTTAACTAATCAACCACGTAAGAATACAATAAGTTGTAAATGCAAAAGTATTAGCATTCTTATTAGTGTTTACTAAGTTTTTTTAAAAAATATATTTATATAATATATGTTTATTTTTTCAACCTAAAATTACATTACTCGTGATAGTCACGTCTCGAGCGAATTCGCCTTTCTCAGCATAAAACCATTAGAATGTAACTGCTCAGAATGTTATATGGCCCCATTTTGTTACAAAATCTGAAGAGAATATAGTTATTTGTTTCATTAGTACAATAAATGCCAATTTTCGGGACGAGGAAGAAAGTGGCTGCGCGACGCGAAGCGGAGTCCAGCAATCTTCCGAGTCCTGAAAATACATTTTTTGTAACAATAAAACATAAGGTTTTATTTAGTATATTCAGTTATTTATTTGCAATTCACTTGTTTGAGAACCCCTTATTTATGTCGCTATCAGTATCAGACGTTTCTGTTTTACACAAAATGAGTATTATTCAACACTTTAGTGAAATACAATATCTGGTGTGGAACACCACACGACCTTCCAACCCACAAAATGGAAATTAAAAGAAATGAAATAAATTTAATACATTTTTTTAGGATAATTATGCAACCTCTTTTATAATAAGGTTATTACGAAAACAAGCAGCAGTCTAAAAATAAAAACAATAATCTATGCCAAACTTCATGTCAGATAGAGATTAATAGACATACATGTTAACTTAAAAACAAATTTCAAAGCCGCCCGCTTCTATAAGATATCAATAATACAGTTTAACCATTTTCATTCATATTTAATTATTTCTACGCTTACCTTGCGGTATATTAGGAAACTACAAAGAAAAGTTTGTAAAATTAAATTTTCTTTAAAAAATATGTCTACACTTTTTCTTATAAAATTAATCGTTATTCATTTAAACTAACACTTGAATTCCACCTTAGGAATTCTGTTGCCGCTAAATTACACGCCCCCCCCCCTCTCACCCTCTGGATTTCTCCCAAAATCTAATCAGCTCCAAGCCTAATGAAAACAAGCTACGAAATGTTTAGTATGTAGGTATTTTCGTTCGGGATACTTACAAACATCCACACACAGACATACAGACACACATCCAGACATCATGGACGATCTTGGCCAAAAGTTGTAAATAAGTCGATTTAGCGATAGTGAAAAAACGTTGATTGCATAACCTCTATACCTACATATCTATATGTAGGTTGGAAGGTAAGGTAGTGTTTAATTAATACTCATTGGATTTTACCTCTATAAATTTGATTCAAATGTGATAGATGAGTGAAATAACGTGACGATGAATGGTGGCAACGGCGACAGCAAATGTTCACTTCTGTTCATGGAAGATATACACTCAAAACATTTAAATAACCTTATACTTGCTTAAAACGAAACTAAAACATAAAATTATATTGAATATCAATACTAATTTATGAACAAAACGTTGTTTGTGACAAATATGCGAAAATTTTGAAAGTGTATTTATTGAAGTGACAACATCGCATAAGCGTCATTCATACAAAGTTAATGTATAGTCAAGGTCAAATTACTTTTTGTGCAGTTGGCATGGAGACACCGAAGAATCCAGAAATCAGCCACTTTTGGTACGAAATACTGTCACTGTCTTAATTAGGTGGTGTAAAAAGTATTCCTATTATTATTAGATTTATTGCATTCATGTAATAGATTTTTAAATTTGTGCAACTAATAACTTAATATTTTTTTATGATTCTGGGTGTAGGCTCGAGCAACAGAGCCCTTTAAAACCAACCGCCACTGAGCAGATCACTCATTTTATTTTCAATAGTAGTACCACGAGTAGAAAGATTATTGCCACAATTCAGACGATTATTAAGTAAACTGAATCATAAAAATATTTATCTTAGGAGTTGCAATTTGCAAGATTATTCCGTACACACAATACTAGAACATATTAATTATATATGTTGTCCCGAAAAGATTGGTCATAAGTTATACCACGATTCTGGAGTCAAAAATAGGTTGATTGAACCTCACTTACCTATATACAAAAGTGCATACAAAAAAAAGGTACAGGGTGGTTTATTTGGAAATTTAAATTACACTGACAACAAATACACTGACAGCAATCAACTACTCAATCATTGCGTATTCATTTTTTACATGTAATAATTGGTAGGTACTGTTTTCTACATAGTAGATAGTCGAAATTTACTTGAAATAAGAATATGTATTACGTTAGATTTTTATTACCTTGTTTATTATTATAAATTGTAATATAATAATAAAGTTGTTTTTGATATTTATGAAAATGTAGAGTTTAATAATTCAGTATTTTGAAACTGACATTTAGAAGGGTGGCTGTATCTTCAAAACAGTTTAGGAATAGAATTTTAATTCCAGTGGCGTTCCATATTTTGTTAAATGTAACCCCCAAAAAGTTGGGGGGCCAAAAGGGGTGACCCCCTCTCAAATAATAAATGAATGTGACTGCTTCCAGTTTATTGGTTATCGTATACTAGTATCTCACATAAATTTTCATAAATTTACGTTATACCGTTTTAGAGCAACGTTAAAAAAATTAATTTAAATTTTCAAATAAATCACCCTGTACCTTTTTTTGTATGCACTTTTGTATATAGGTAAGTGAGGTTCAATCAACCTATTTTTGGCCCTAGAATATGTGGTATAATTTATGACCAATCTTTTCGGGACACCCTGTATACTGTTTTATGTTAGTATATTAACAAAATTAAAATATAAACAACATAAATAAATGAATTAATTTGTTGAAATGATTGCAACTATGGTTTGTCTGGTTAAAAGAACGGTTTTGTCGCCCAATGGGGATGCCGTCTTACTAGCCTTGTTGCTGCAAGCACATGTTGCATCTCAATTATGTTTGGTTGTTGACCTGTATGCATGGAATAGTCAAGCTGTTATGTGATTCACTATATGATACGTTACTTTAATCTAACAAACCTAGATAGTGCCCTGGGGACCTTACGGGAAGCCAGAATGGGAGACCAACTTGACTTTGGTCAAGGTGCAAATAAAAACTAATAGGTATCGATCATATTTAAATTTGATTAAACATTTGTAAGATTCGTAAAATTTACTTATTATATACTGACAGGCAAAACGTTAGTACGTACTAAAATTATGGAATATCGTTGTTCTCACTAAGTTAATTCAACGTACACATAGTATATAGATTAATTTTAAACGTTTGATTAGACATAGGATATGGCAAAAACAATAATTTTGCCAACGGTAAACATATTTTTTAAGACAATGATTCATTGTTCAAAGACACTTTACTTGCCAAAATTTTAAACTTCAAATTCCAAGTCTATTTCTATTTATAAAAAAACCACGACGTGCATAATTTCATTTAAATATAATTAAGTTCTTCTAATAATTCTTTTTTGTATGATGACATTTTGAATTGAGTGTTAAATCATAAGTTAATGAAAGCTAACAAAATAAATTACATTCATAACTCATTTATTTTCAATTATGTTTTTGAATCATTTTGATTAAAAATTGAAAAGAAATCAAGGATTTCATCTATGTTACTAAAGTACGTCCCGGAATATCAGAGAGTAATAAATCATGTTATTAGTGAAATAGTGTCGTTTTCAGCACAGAAGCGTCAAACAGAAATCAGTTGCAAACCAAGCTAGTTTAAACGAAGATGCCGCCTGCAAAACATTGTGTTAAATTAAGACGATTCAGGTAAACGGCAAACAAAAGACGACCTTTTAAAATTGGACCTAAGCCTGAAGATCAGATAACTCATGGAGGTGCGGTTAGGATTTCAGGTATTAATTTATATTTTACAGACCTTATAATTACGCCACTGACCTGTCGCTGTCAGAATATTTATTACTCTCTGATATTCTGGGGCGTACTATAAATTATTATATGAAGTTCTTCAAAACAAATATGTCACTGGTTTTTAGACACGAAACTAACTTTAGAAGCCGATAACTATCAAATGTCACAACACATGATTGTAGTACCTCGGGCCCGACCTTGACAGTCACGCGGGCAACGTATTTTGACCTTGAGACTGACCTCGGGCCTGGTCTTGTAACACAGGTATAGATAGCGTAAGGTAAGTTTAAAATTAATTAAATATGAATGAAAATGGTTAAACCGTATTATTCATATCTTATAGAAGCTGATGGCCTTGCACTTTATTAAGTTAACAAGTATTTATGTTTATTAATCTCAGATATGAAGTTTAAACATCATTCTGACATACATAAATGTTTTTGTTTTACAACGTGCTTTTATTTTTCGTAATGAGCTTATTATAAAAGAGGCTGCATAATTATCCTAAGCAATGTTATTAAAATTATTACATTTCTTTTGATTTCCATTTGTAGGTTGTGACTTTGCCTATACGAATTTTATTTACAACATGCTTTTAAATGATTTTACCTTGAGAATGTAAAAGTCAACCTTCAACAGTATACATACAAGAATTACTTTAAAAAATGCATAATTAGCACAGCGTTAGTATTATCATAGATATATAATAAGCACTTTAATCATCTACGTGGCCTTTAAGGCATTCTTGTCCATAAAAAATCTCTCTCGCTATCATTGTAAACAATTTTTTTACAATGTATAACTTAAATGAACAAATCTAATCTAATTATCTCCAACACATACTTATTGTAATTTTCTATTCACCTTTCGCGTTAATTAAAGGTTAGTTAGCGTGACCTTGCCCACATGAATTTATTTATAACATGCTTTAAAATGATTTCACCTTGAGATATTTTTTTATTGTTGCTGACCTAAGAGTTGCTAATATTAACAAATCTACTTTCAGGTTTTGAGTTAATTACTACTATTCGCACCTTGTAAATTATATAATTCCATTAATTTTAACAATCTAATTACGTAAAATTGTTTATTGATATGGAATATCATACTTTATTTAAAAACAGTAAAACATTCTCATAATCATAAAATTTATAAAACACGTTGCTATGGATTAATAGGTGAACAATAGGAAAATTTATACAAACGATGATGATATTGTAATGGTTTATTAACAAACCAGTAAATATTCTAATGTCCCTGATGCTGGTCCATAATAATAATGTTCATTTGATGGTGATTACACTTTAAATACGTGCAAAAGATAATATACAGCCTTTATTTATCACCATTTTTACATAGACATAATATTATTCTTAAATTACGATCCCAGAAATACTACACGCTCCTTTAAATCTTCTTCTTCGTTCTCAGAAGCTGTACCGCATTCGTCTTTTTGAATTTATATATATAGAGAGAGGGAGACGAGATAGAGGAGAGAGACGAGAGAAATGAGTAAGGCGAGGGACGAGAGAGGGAGACGATAGAGACGAGAGAAGCGCGGGAAACTAGGGAGACATGAGAGAGGAGAGAGACGAGCACGGTCAACTTCTATTATGGAAAACATTCGCTAGTTTCTGTATGTTTTCGTGTTTGCATGTTTTCGTGTTTGCGAGTTTTCGCGTTTGTGAGTTCGTGTTTGCGTGTTTGATAATAACGTAATATTTAATTATGATTTATTACTATTTATATTATCTCTTGACCTCTAAAAATTTTAACTCCCCTTTGTCTTCTGGTGAGTTTCCGTATGTATGGAAAACGTTATGTAACCCCAATCTACAAATCAGATGACAAATCTAGTATTATTAATTATAGGCCCATATCAAAATGAACTCTTCGCAAAAGTTATTGCGGATAAATTAGCCCTCTTGCTTAAAAAATATCATAATTGATTAATAACATGGTTTCTCTCTTACCGAAAACGCTGATTAAACAAATAAATAATTCAATCCTAAATTCTAGTAATAATAATAATAATACTGATAACAATGTTGGCATTTCTAATATAATATATAAATCTATTTCTGTATTATAAATATTTTGAAACTATGGTTTCATATTTTGGGGTATGCAAGCCATCAAAAAATAGAATCCGTACATAATTACAATGTCTTAACAGACATGATATGCAATAATTAGGAGCTGGAGCGCTTCCGATAAGTACTCATTTTACGGACTTTCTCTTGGTATATCACAAATATCTTGAATTCAATAGTCTCCCATTTGATTGCTGCATCATCATGCCGTTGACCAGGATCCGTACAAGATGTAACAAATAGACAAGAGCCACAAAATATTGATCATATTATATTTAGTTTTCTACTTTGTTTAATTTGTATATATGTTCCTAAAAAAAAAAAAAAATAAATACTCTTTATCCATAAGAGCCGTGCGTCATTCTTTATGAGAAAAATTATCTTGTCACATATGAAATCAGGCGAAACCTGATAGTCTTATACAAGAAAAGAAGTTTTAGACTATAAGAAAATTACCCATATATTTGTGATTTGTTTTCCAATAATGCTCCACATAAGGTTAAGATAAATTCTAAACCTAAGGGTGTCCCTGGACAAGAACCAAATTTCAGCCTGACAGCTGACCACTCGTTAACACTATCATCAAAAAGAAGGCAGCATCTAAACATAAGTTAATTCTGATCATTATAATTAAATTAATAAAAGTCTTCTTTAAACAAATATTTGAAAAGCAACACAATTCGGGCTTTAACGTCAGTAGAAGTGAGACACTTGGATTTTTGTGACGCAACCCTTGGAACACTTTAACTTTAACTTTTTTTTTATATGCATACATGGAGATCATATTATTTCACCCCTATGGCTTCTTTTCGTATGCCATTTTCAACCCTTGATGGAATTTTCACCTTAATTAGAGCCCTTTTGGTTGTGTTAAGAACCTTTTTGTAGGACTAATTAGGGTTTGTTTGTGGCGCCATCTAGTGGTGTATAGACTAATGAAAATTTTCCCCAATAGAAGTTGATCATGCACGTCTCCCTCTTTCGGCTCTTTCTCAAACAAACAAATCAATCAATCAGATCAATCAATCAATCAATCAACTAAATCAATCTCAATACAAACCAGATCATACCTTACAGTTTACGAAAACCAACTTACAGTTCAAAAATACTGATTTGGTTTCTTTAATTACAGCTTGCTTGCTCAAAATCAGCCACTGTTCAAAATACCAAATCGCTATAAGGAAATAAAAGACAAAAGGTTTTAACGGTTTATTATGCTATGCGAATCAATAAATACGAAGTTTAAAACCTACAAATACGTACCGCATAATGCTATTAATTAATTTATTAAAAAATATCGTGCGCTCATACCTTTATCTGATTAACTAAACAAATGAGTAGTGATCGAGTAGAATAAGAGCTGATGCAGAGTTGATTGATTTATGACAGCCTCCTCTTATAATAACACGTTAAAATCTTTATTGGCATTTTTGTGAACAATATCAAGTAAAATATATAATAAAAATAATACGCACACCTTCAGATGTGTTTTTCTTTCGATTGTTCAAATAATAACTGTGTTGGAGAACTAAACTAAACATGTGCCGTCAACATCGTGTTAATTAATGTGTTTACAAATATTGTAAAATTTTGCTGCTGCAAAACATACATTAAGGTCTAAATATTAGATGAAATAATAATAATCATTTCTACCCTGACGCAACAGCGCCTTTTTATACAGGCAGATTCTCTTCTAAGCGGTCAGCACCTATACATTCGAAAAAAATGATGCCTGATTCACTTGTACGTTCAATTAATCACACACACGCACGCACGCGCGCACGAACGCACGCACGCACGTACACACGTACGCACACACGCACGCCCGCCCGCTCGGCCGCCGGCACGCACGCACGCACCCAACCTCCCACCCACCCACCCAACTAACCCACCCAACCACTCACCCACCCACCACTACACGCATACACGACACACAAAACAACATAACACAAACACACACATTACACACACACACACACACACACACACACACACAAATTAATTTAAGATAAATAAATGAGCGGCAATTAAGTGAGTAGGTAATTAGACATTATAAATTAGATATATATCAAACTATTTGTTAATGCACAATGCACGTGTTGGTTTTAGTAAATAATTAAAAGACAACAACAAAATATGATTATCTTGATGTTAAAAGATAAGCACGATAAAACAGAGTAGAATATACTTGTGATTGCAGATTTTTTTTCACCAAAGATTTTTGTGCAATAGAAGTTGATCATGCACGCCTCTCTCTCTTGTTAGGGAACTCTTAATTAAAACAACTAAACTACTAAAAACGCTTTTATTTATCAGAGTAGAATTGTTGAAAAACAAGCATTATATACTAATTTGGTTACCTCATCATTTATAACTAAACACGTAGTGAAAAACTTATTTACCAAATCAAGCATTGGTAAATTATTTCTCATTCTAAAATACAAGAACATTATCGTATAAAGTCCACATACATCCGAATGGTAATCCTACAGCATCATTTCGTCGTAGCCGAACCATCTAGAATTCTTCTCAGTGAAACGTAAATGGTAACATAGCGGGGGTCGTCCATAGGAATCAAAATGTTTCCCGTTACCATTCTCGGCAATGTAGATAGCAGTGCAATGCTGACTTGGTTTGTTTGCTTTATCCGTGTTCAGAATATTTGCACAAGGTCTAGGTGCGTGTCGCGGTAGCTGATTAGAAGCACATACAGGTCGAAACACATTCTTGTGGCTGGGGATCGCTTTCAAACATTTCAACACTTGTACCGCATACATCTTTGGAGTTGGTATGCGCCCAATCTTGCAGTAGTAATGCGTTTTCCAGAGTGCACATAGGCTCCTCGATCTTATAGTTTAAACAACTATACGCCTTTACTTCCTTTTTTCATCGACGGACAGCCAGTCTCGTCCAATTTGATGTATTGATTTGTTAAGGAATTTTAAAAAACTGCTGTTTTTCGCTACCCTTAACGTGAATTTCGCTAAACGGTAGCAGAGTTCTTATCAGCTCCTCTTGGAAATCGTTGTAGGGCACATACCCTGACCGCCATTTCAAGACGTGATATATTTACCCTCTAAATACCTTATCTGTCTTGATAAGGGCTTCGTTATAAAATAATCTCGAGGTGGCTTTATCAGCATCAGCAGTAACAAACCATTGTCAGTAATCACGGCAATTTCTTTCGGTATGAATTCGTAATATAGGTAAAATTTTGCGACGCGGGGCTTTCGGCGAAGGCTGTTTCGGCGACCCGACTCCAATCCTCCCCCAACATACTCGAGATTGTAATACAGGTGTAGGGCGTCGCAACCTGTTCTCGGGTGTTCGCCCCTTGTGATCGGAACTTGTTCGTGGGGTTTCGTGTATTGTCGTGGTATCCTTGGCGGAAAATTTGAATTTGTATTATAATAAGGAGCCTAATGGTAACTTGTAAGACAGGTGTAGGGCTGCGCAACTTGTTCTCGGGGCTCTGCTCCTGGTCCCATAGCGGGAAATTTAAATTTGAATTTGTATTTAAGTCTTTGCAGGTTATGGTTAGAAAAATATGAATTTGTATTGCTAACTGTAAGACATATGTAGAACTTAGCAAATTACTTTCAGGGCCTCGCCCCTCGACGAAAAATTTGAATTTATTTGTGGCGCCATCTATGAGGGGAAATTTGAATTTGTATTATAATAAGGCGGCCTAATGCTTACTTATAATACAGACATAGGAACTTGTGTTAGGGCCTGCGCCCTCCTGTAGTGGCCTTTTGTTGGGAAATTTGTGTTTGTGTCGTCATCTAGTTGTGTATGGGCTAATTTTTTCAGTAGTAAAGGAGGCCACATCTGGCGTTATATTTCTAGGACTAATCAGGGTTTTATTTGTGGCACCAGCTAGTGGCATATTTTTAACCTAACGTTTACTGTAATAGAGGCGCGCTCATACAGTAAACAAATTCGAATAAGTAATCAGAATGTAAACACTTAAATACAAATTCAAATTCAAATTTTCCGCCACGGGACCAGGGGCTAAGACCCGAAATCAAGTTGCGAGGCCCTATGTCTGTCTTATAAGTTAGCATTAGGCCTCTCTATTATAATACAAATTCAAATTTCCCCTCATAGATGGCACCACAAACAAATTCAAATTTTTCGTCGAGGGACGAGGACATGAAAGTAAGTTGCTAAGCCCTGCATCTGTCTTACAAGTTAGCACTATACCCCTTATTACAATACAAATGCATATTTACTGCCACAACCTGCAGAAACTTAAATACAAATTCAATTTCCCGCCAAGGGACCAGGGGTAGAGACCCGAGAACAAGTTGCGCAGCCCTACACCTGTCTTACAAGTTAGCATTATACCCCTTATTACAATACAAATTCATATTTTCCGCCAAGGGTACCACGACAATACACGAAACCAAACGAACAAGTTCCGATCACAACAGGTTGCGACGCCCTACACCTGTCTTACAATCTCGGTTATGTTCGGGGAGGATTGGAATGGGGTCGCCGAAACAGCCTTCGCCGAAAGCCTCACGTCGCTAAATTTTACCTATATAACAAATTCATACCGAAAGAAATTGCCGTGATTACAGATCATGGTTCGCTACTGCTGATCCTGATAAAGCTACCTCGAGATTATTTTATAACAAAGCCCTTGTCAAGACATAAGGTATTTAGAGGGTAAATATCACGGCTTGAAATGGCGGTCAGGTAAGTGCCCTACAACGATTTCCAAGAGGTGCTGCCGTTTAACAAAATTCCCGTTAAGGTCAGTGAAAAACAGCAGTTTTTAAGATTCCTTAACAGATCAATACTAAACTTGGACGAAACTGACTGTCCGACGATTAAAAAATTGAAAAAGGAAGTAAAGACGTATAGTTGTTTAAACCATAAGATTGAGGAGCCTACGTGCACCCTGGAAAACGCATTACTACTGCAAGACTGGGCGCATACCAACGCCAAAGATGTATGCGGTACAAGTGGTGAAATGTTTGAAAGCGATCGCCAGCCACAAGAATGTGTTTCGACCTGTATGTGCTTCTAATCAGCTACCGCGACACGCACCTAGACCTTGTGCAATTATTGTGAACACGGATCCAGCAAACAAACCTGGTCAGCATTGGACTGCTATCTACATTGACGAGAATGGTAACGGGGAATATTTTGATTCCTTTGGATGACCCCCTAAGAAGAATTCTAGATGGTTCCGGTACAACAAAACGATGCTGCAGGATTACCATTCATGTGGACTTTACACGATAATACTCTTGTATTTTAGAATCAGAAATAATTTACCAATGCTTGGTATGGTAAATAAGTTTTTCACTACATGTTTAGTTATAAATGATGAGATAACCAAATTAGTGTATAATGCTTGTTTTTCAACCATTCTACTCTGATAAATAAAAGCGTTTTTAGTAGTTTAGTTGTTTTAATTAAGAGTTCCATAACAAGAGAGAGGCGTGCATGATCAACTTCTATTGCATAACAATTTTCGGTGAAAAAAAATCTGCAATCACAAGTATATTCTATTCTGTTTTATCGTGCTAATCTTTAACATCAAGATAATCTTATTTTGTTGTTGTCTTTTAAATATTTACTAAAACCAACACGCGCACCGTGCATTAACAAATAGTTTGATGTATATCTAATTTATAATGTCGAATTAGCTGCTCACTTAATTGCCGCTCATTTATTTATTTAAAATTAATTTGTGTGTGTGTGTGGGTGCGTGCGTGCATGCATGCGTGCGTGCGTGAGTGCGTGCGTGCGTGCGTGCGTGGGTGTGTGTGTGGGTGCGTTCGTGCGTGCGTGCATGCGTGCGCGCGTGTGTGTGTTTAATTGAACATACAAATAAATCAGGCAGAATTTTTTCGAATGTATAGGTGCTGACCGCTTAGATAGAGAATCTGCCTGTATGAAAAAAGCATCAGGGTAGAAATGATTATTATTATTTCATCTAATATTTAGACCTTAATGTATTTTTTGCAGCAGCAAAATTTTAAAATATATGTAAACACATTAATTAACAAGATATTGACGGCTCATTGCTACTTTCCAGTTCATATAAAATTAAGTTGTATAACTTTAATAATAATAACTGCATTCCATAAAAACTGTTTTATCTTATAGGTCTTTCAAATGTATGTTGTAAAAAACAAAACATCGTTTTAGATAAATTCATATAAGGTGTTCGAAAGGGAAAGGTAAATACGAGTTGCAGTAAGGTGATAGAGATAATTAGGTTTGTATATTTACATTCTACAAATTACTTAATAATGGGAGAAACCAATAGCCGGTTTTATATCAACTATTCATAAGTAAAAACACAAAACGGGTTTAGTAAACCGTATAAAATATTTCAATGTTTAGTTTAGATCTCCAACACAGTTATTATTAGAACAGTCGAAAGAAAAACACAATCTGAAGGTATGCGTATTATTTTTAATGTATATTTTACTTGATATTGTTCACAATAATGCCAATAAAGATTTTATTGTTATTATAGGAGGAGGCTGTCATAACCAATCAACTCTGTATTAGCTCTTATTCTACTTGATCACTACTCATTTGTCTAGTTAATTAGATAAAGGTGTGAGCGTTACGCTATTTTTTAATAAATTAATTAATAGCATTATGCGGTACGTATTTGTTGGTTTTAAACTTCGTAGTTATTGATTCGCATGTAATAATAAACCGTTAAAACCTTTTGTCTTTTATTTATGTTATAGCAAATTAGTATTTTGAACAGTGGCCGATTTTAACAATCAAGCTGTAATTAATTAAACTTCTATTGCAGAAAATGTTCATTAGTCTATACACCACTAAATGGCGTCACAAACAAACCCTAATTAGTCCTACCGCTAAGTGACGCTACTTTTATTACAGAAAAAATATTCATTAGTCCATACACCACTAGATGGTCTCACAAGCAAATCATGTTTCGGAACAAGGGGGCCACGACCTAACACAGGTTCTTATAGCTGTCTTACAAGTTAGTATTAGAGCCCCTTATTAGAAAATTTCCCACCGTAACCATTGCAGAGATTTAAGCCTCCAATCAGAGCTCAGAAGCTGGGTGGGGATAAGAACCAATGAGAAACTAATTAGGTGAAAGGGGCTGTCCTTAGGACCTCCATTCAGAACATTGTATGCGCACGCATTTGCCCACCTTCCAGGGGCTGAACTGCCAGAAAGTCCCTTAATACAACCAAATTAGGATGAAAGTTCAAGGGACTGCGAAAAGAAATCATAAAAAGGAGTGAACTGACAAAAAGGTTCTTAACACAACCAAAAGGGCTCTAATTAGGGTGAAAATTTCATCAAGGGTTAAAAATGGCCTCTGAAACGAACCCATAGGGGTTAAAAAATACGACCCCACGTAGGCATATAAAAAGTTAGTGTCCCAAGGGTGACGTCACAAAAATCCAAGATGGCAGCGAAAAGTGTCTCACTTCTACTAACGTCATATTCTTACGTTTGTATTAAACGTTATAAGGTTTCAAAGCATTGAAATGTAAAACCTGTTTTAGATGGTAATATTTCTTACAACAAATTTGTTACAAAACTTATGATGTGGAATTATGACCTTGATTAAGACAAATTGGTAATAGGATATATTTCCTAAATTACAAACACATCTATTGAAAAAACAAATATTTTGGTAAATAATTAAGTGATAATTTTAGGGGCATAACAATTTCTCTTTGTTTATTTGGAATAAAGTAAAGTAATGGTGTTTCTAAGATTTAATATTTGTAGCACTGAACTTTACTTTGAGCACCAGTATGTAGCGAAACCTCCGAAATTGTAAAAACTCATTTACTAGGAAGAAAATAGGCTATGCTCTGGATTATGATTACCCAATTTATAAAATCAAGTGTCGGAGCTGAATCTGTACGAAAGAATACCGAAATGGATGGTAATGCTCTTCACGAAACACTTGGTTTACAATACGAATGTATATCCCACACTTCAAATTGTAATTTGTTTGATTCCACCATGACGCTCTTGACTTCGAGCTAGCATTATAACTACGTCATTATCCACCATATAAGTGGTGGAGTTTCTGTAACATGACTAATTCTTTCACTATTTCACGTGAGACTATAATTTCAGTCTTGGTTGTTAAAATTGCCACTAAAGATTTTCTTTGACTAATTCATAATAAGGCACCTCTCACATGAAGGCATACAACTCCAGTCATGTCGTCACCTCTGTAATCAGCATCGCTGTATCTTTTTAATATTCCTGTATTCCAGTTGAGAATTATTTTCACTGTCATAAAATCGATTCCAATTTGGATACTCAAGTTTTCTTGAGACTACACCGATTACATATGCCAAATTTGGTCTACTTCTTGTCACAAGGTACACCAAAGCACCTAGAACTTCTGTATAAGAATATTCGTGTTCTTTCTGAGTATTCATCTCTAGTTCAATATATTTTCCTTGACTATAGGAGTGCAATCAGGTCTGCAATGTGTGATGCTGCAGTGTAATTTAATGGCGTAAGCAGCTTGTCAAACTTTTATGTAACCATATATATCTTGTCATCCTGTGGGTAAATTTTAAGGATCATACGGTAGATAGTTGGTTTTGTTCTATTTTTTTTAAATTTCTAGTTTAAAAGAGTGTAAATTTTTGCGAGCTACTAGTTGATCACTTTTTTTTGGGTTTGGAGACATTTATAAATGGAATTTTTGATTGTAAAATTACGTTTCACTCACAGGTGATACGGGCTATTAGGTTAAGTTTTGCGTAAATAAGTATTCCCCTTATTTTAAGTTTAAGCAATTTATTTAGCTGAAAGAGGGAAATTACGTTTTTTTAAGAATAAAAAAATTGACGCATTGTATTTAAGATCAATTTGTTCAATAACATTCCAAGGTTTGAAATTAAAAAGTATTCTGTTCCTGATAACGTCCACGTGTAATGTCGTTGGATGAGGTGCTATAGATACTTCTGATTTAGTATACCATATCACTTGCTAAGTTTTGTCATTGTAGAATGGGAGGAATTTATTTGAGCTACAATAAGTGCAAAAGAAAAATAAATTAGCGATATCATTTTGTGTTGGTTGTTGGCAAGTTGGCTTTGCTGTTGCAGTATGATGTAATTTCTTTCTGCCGATTATTTTCGTATTGAGGATCGTTTTTACCACGCTTAAAATTCAAGCGATTCTTTTTTTATGATTGGCTAATTTATATATATGTAATTGGGAAAGGGACAGATTTGAAAATTTAATTAAGTGTAGATTAAACTAATTAACGTTAAGGAACGCTTTGTAAATAACGAAATTCTTGCAAGTATGGTTAAATATTTGTCCATGAACAATAAATCACATGAAAAATTAGTCATTTGTGTGCTTTTGGTTGAAATAAGTGCTGTAAATTTAGTACGTGTAAATATGCATAGGAAGTTATGGAGAATTATCATTTGGAGAGCGTTACCGTAGAAATTCAGCTATCGAAGTCGGTACCTGATGGATTCGTGGTACGACCTATTACATTGTAGTCCAGAGGAAGAATAGTGTTCTATTATTGTTGGTGGTACGTAAAGTAAACCTTTATTTCTTTATTTTGCTGGTGATAATAATAAAATGTGTGTTTTTTTTACTTGTGTTTATATGGAGGATGCATTCGCTTGCTTTCGTGTAAATTATTGAAGAAAAGCCCTTCAGGAAATTTAGAAACAAGTGTATTCATTCACACGATTTATTTGTTAAGATCTTGAATTTTTTTATTTTACTTCATACAATTATATCAAAATTTATGTTATCGATATCGTTATTATTTTCGTTGCATTGATAAAAATGGCCGATCTAATTTGATTATTATTTCTTTATTTATTTATTTTGGAATTACGAAATTTAATATGTTTTTTTTTATATAACTGTACTAAAATTTAATATGTAAATGCTCTAATATATGACCGTTGTTAATGTTTATAACTGTTTTATTGAGATTGCAAACTACTGTAACTTCATCCTCTGAGCCTACGATTTGCCGACGTAAAGCAATAAAGTGAAAGGTTAGATATTTTTGAAAATTCGTAGTAATTGGATTATTTTATGAGAAGTATCGAGTTAAATAAGTTTACAGCGACAACCTCCATTTTTCGTTCATTTAGTTTGTAATCGATTGTTTTTTTTTTATTTTGGTAATAAGACACTTTACAAGAAGTTTTGGATGTTAACGTAACGTAGATTATGTAGCGAGTTAGTCGTCGACCGAACAGCTGTTTGATTTTGCATACGAGGGTTTTGCGAATAGTCGCATATAGGAGCCAACATACCGATTATAAACATTTTGCTGGCGCCTGATTTGCCAAAAGGTAAGCAGTTTATAATTTTTTTGACGAATTTAGGTATTACGTCCCGATATCGATGTTTAGTAAATTTACAAATTTTCCATCACGCTTAATTTTGTTGTAGTGACGTATTTTTATGTTTTAAATTGAAGAATTAATTATCGTATTTTCATTTATTTTTGGGTATTTGAGATAATCATTATTGCGTTGACTTTTATCGTGATTTTAGGGAGTTTTGAGTTTTATTTTCGACATTTTGCAGCTTTTATATAAAGCTTAGAATTTCATTGGAATTTGGTTGTACTCGCGCAAAGATCTTTAGAATAGAATATTTAGTAGTAGAGTAGTTTATTTTTGAGTGAACGTTTTGGTTTCCTGTTAGGCCAATCTAAGATCAGTTTATAACGTTCTTCCCGCTATAAATGTATTTAACAGGCGCCTTTTGACATTTTTACTCGAATTTGACGTTTTGGAGTTGTGTCGAGTCCCATTTTACAACAATAAATAAGAACCCCGCCCACACCAGTGAGCTATACCGTCACACAAATGACTTTACGGACTTGATGCTCTAGTGAGTATTTAGCCAGTAACAATCTTTAAAAGTTTCAGGTCCCATAAGATATTAAAAAACTTTGAAATAATTTTGAAAACTTTCCCATAGCCGTTGAAAAATTCAAGTGTAACATTTTCACTGCCTGCTGCTATCAACCCATCATCGACGTATACGCCTAGACTATCTTGTCTGCGTTCACTTTCCTAAGAAACACTTCCAACAACGCGGAGCCTGTTTTAATTTATAAAGATTCTTCTTTACGTAACGTAACACACTTGGTTTGTTCTATCTTCAAACCCTTCTGGTTCTATCTAGATATATTCACCTAAAGTCTCTTTCCAGAAGGTTGTAGATACATCAAACTGAGCTAGTATCATGTTTTCACTAGTAGTATCACTTATTACCATTCTAGTTGCAGCTAACTTTTCAACAACCTTAAAAGTTTAATCATAGTTTAAAATCCCACTGTTTTGCAATTTATCCACCATCCATATTCTATTGTCAATGTGGTCTTGTATTTGTTTTTCTACACAAATTTTCCACTTCTTCCAATCACTAATATCTTCCTGATAACTTGTGTGTTCCTCAGTTTCTAAAATATTTATCGAAACAAACATTGCAAAATCCTCAAATCTGACTGGTCTTCGTAAGTTTGTTCAGTTTCTTAATTTTCATTGATTTTCTAATAAATAATATTCTTCGTTTGTACATTGTATTTTCCGAATCATCAACATCTACGTATTTTTTCTCGTATACATTTTTTCTTCTTCCTCTTTGACTAAATTAGTATTTTCCCCACTTTTCTTTGTTGACAAGTAAGGCTTTTCGTCAAAAATAACATCTCAAGATCGTAGCAATGTTTGGTTCTCCAGCTTTTCATTTGAATCATTGACTTACTTCGTGACCTCTCTTTTTGCTGTAATTACACATACTTCTGCGTTGCTTTTGGCTTCTTACTGCAAGTACTTCCTCACTACTGCCTGCAGATTTATTTCAAATACTTGTTAAATTTGAAATAGTTCTTTCTGATTTAACTAATAAAGACCAGATTGACTTAAATAAGAGCTTCAACTATTTTGCAAATAAGCATCCAATTTGGCAGATTTCAGTTGCAAATATAGCCTTATGGTATTTCTATTTGTAATGCGCACCACAAATCCTTTACTTGAAAAATCTGGAACTCTGGAACTGTGGCAGGATCTGTAACATACAAAATACACCCGCGTACCACACAAAAATATTATAGATTAGGTACGTGGATGATGTGTTTGCCATCCTTAGTACTAAAATTTTTAGTGTTGAGAACTTTGTAGAAACTTTAAATTCTAAATTTCCGACAATCAAATTTACCTTTGAGATAGAGGAAAATGACAGTCTCCCGTTCCTTGATACTCTGGTAACAAGAAATGGTAGTAACCTAGATGCAGATATTTATCGTGAGAAAACTAGTACTAAAAGATTCATAACCAATGACTCAAATCACTGTAAACAGCATAAACTCACGGCTTTTAACTTTTTGGTTCATAGGTTGCTTAATATTCCTCTTTCAGTTCAAAATGATAATAAATAATTGCGCACTATTAAAGAAATTGCTGCATACAATGGGTTCTCAAAGTGGTTATGAATATAGTTAGGAAACAAACACACAGGATGAGGTTAACAAATAGAAACAAAGTATGTAAACTTACCATACTATCCTGTTTATACAAAACGTCTATCTAAAATATTTTCCAAAATGAATTTAAAAACAGTCACTACTTCAGATAATAGCTTGCAAATTCTTTTAGGCAATCCAAAGATCAAGTGGTTAAGCAGGACAGGTAGGGAATTTACAAAATTAATTGTACAAATTGTGAACAAATATATACGGGGCAGACTAAACGACCTACCAAAATTCGCTTAAAGGAACGTTTAGCTCATATAAAATATAAACGTTTTGACAAGTCTGCCGTAACCCTACATATGTTTGGTAAAGATCATGTAGTAGATAAGGTATCCTTAATCAAACATGTTAGTAATAAGCACGAACTTGATTGTTATGAAAGTTTAGTGATCTTCGAGAACAAACAAATTCTAAGAAATAATGACTTTGATAACTTTCACTTTCACCAGTTAAGCAATGAAGCGTTATATATATATATATATATATATATATATATATATATATATATATATATATATATATATATATATATGTATTAGAAATTTTCTTTTGTTCGTCACAGTCGACGCTGATGACGATAGCTTCGCTATTGAAACGCTATTGAAGGGTTTTTTATTTTTTATTTTTGTGTGGTACGATGGTGTATTTTGTTTCTTACAAATTCTTCTGTTTGGAAATATGTGTAGCAACGTTATTCTTCGAATCATATACTCCATTACATTGTACCTCTAAGTAATTTGGTTACGATAATTAACGATCAGGCATTTTTATTTCAAACTAGCATCCGAGGAAATTCAAAAGCCACAACAAGTAATCTCTTGATCTGTCTGGTGTTGCATTTATTCACATCCATTTTTTGCAGTCTTCTCCGTAAATTTTAACCTTTTTATCTTTAACAGTAATTCGTCTATTTGTGTAGCAGCTGTTTTAGATATGGTTTCTCTCATCTTTAGTGTAAGCCTTTTAAACTACAACGATTTTATACCCGCGCTATGTGAAAGTGGTTTTTAACCTCGAGGAAAACCTCTGAACCGTTAAAGTTTGCAGACTTACATGTTTTGTGAGTGATTACTTGATCGCTTATTTTGGAGTAATGCCAGGAGGCTAAATACAACAGTTGCCATTGCCATTTAAAATTGAAAATAAGAAATATCAACACTCAAAGGGGTTTCTTGTTAACGGGCCACATAAAAACTTTGATAGCTAATTAATCGAAGCAACTGGTGGAAAAAAGAGCCCTGACGGAGCCTCAACTATCATAAATGCCATTTCATACGGGAGACCAGAAAACCGCACGGAAATAATATGGGTAAAAGTCGAAAAGGCATGCGGAAACAAGATGGTGAAAAATAAAAAGGCACACGGAAACTAGATGTAATAAAACCAAAAAGGCTCAAGAAAACAAGTAAAGCGGACTCAGTGCCTGAGGCCGAGACTCTAACTCAAGTTACACAGCCCCAGCGCTGTCCTATGAGACGGTATGGGGACTTAGTTTCGAAATTCTATTTTAAACTTTAAGTTTTCCCACCTTCTAATTCTTTGAAAATATACCGCCAGTATGGAATCACGATTAGTCTCTATTACATCTCCATTAGTTTTTAAAATCCACCACTAGATGATGTCACAAAAGAAACAAACACATGGAGCCTTTGCTATGTGGCTAGCGCTCTGAGACAAGTTACGGAACCCTGGTGAACTCCTATAAGACGATATGGGTCCTAATTTCGATATCCTATTTCAAACTTTAACTTTTTCCGCAGTAACAAACAAGGGAGCACCTACTATGGTAGTTAAGACAAGTTATGGTATCGGCCGGAAGTATTAAAATTTTAAGTTTTCCCTCATAACAAACTACGGGGTCTCTGTGACAACTTTTGGAGCGTTAGAGGAGTCCTATGAGATAGTATAGGGCCTATTTCAAATTTTTATTTTTTCCGCCATAACAAATAAAAGGGCCCCTGCAATGACCCTGAGACCAGTTGCAAAGGCTTAGTTTCGGAACACTATTTAAAATTTTAAATTTTCCTGCATAACAATAACTTCCAACACCTTTAAAGGATAGCAGTAGATTGCACTACGATCAGACCCTATTACAGAAAATTTCCATTGGTTTTCTGAAAATACATCATTAGATGGTGCCACAAACAAGCACATGGGAGTCCCGTAATGGGTGTGAGATTCAGGGGTAAGTTACGCAGCTCCAGCGCAGTCCTATGAGATGGTATAGTGACCTAGTTTGAACGCAATAAAGCTGAGACTAGGTATGGCTTAGTAGTGGAATACGATCAAAGGTGACTGGGGTTGCCAACCCCCCAAGGAGCTGGACTGTTAAGAAGCGCTAATTAGAGACTAAAGGTGCTAAAAGGGCCCCAATACGTCATCAAGGGGTTACAAATGGCGCCGGAAAAGAAGGCGACAAAATATGGTAGGAAATGGTCAGGTGGGAGATAAGGCCTGACCTATGAGACCACTCAGTGGGGCTATGACGTCAGGTGCCTCTGTTCTACTTTCGTAGTAGCGCGGTTGACCAGCATAAATCAACTGGATATTAAAAAAAAATGAATGTTTTGGTGATGAAATAAAACTTGCGAGTATATAGAAATATAGTTGGAACTGACACTTTCTTACTATATTCATACTCACACTTAAGACCATCAATGGTGATAATTAATTTCTTCATCTTCTGAAGATTGAGCAGGTATAATTTTGTTATACCAAAATAACTATTATTTAGATTTTTCATTTGTAATCGTACTAATATTATGGGTATTAAATGGCTAAAGTTGTATTCACTCTGTTATTAATTAATTTATAATTTTTCTCAAAGGGCTTTGGTAGACCGCCTTCCAATTATATACTTCAGAAAATTCGAATCCAATAGTTCAGTTTTAACGTTTGCAGAATTACCAAATGTTACAGCTGAGATGAATAAGTATCAAGTTTTCATGCTATTTCCTGCAATCATCAAATGGTTAAAATTGGTTACAATGGAATTAGTTTTTATTAATAAACACGATTATGTTAATGAAGTTACAAAAATAAATTTAAGCAATCGTTAAATTACAGCAAAAACAACACACAATACAAATTACCTCTCGATGTTTATGTCTTTTGCTTCGCTTTGTTACAAGAACGTAGTCGTTCATTTCATCTTCGCGTACTGAAATAATTAAAACTAATTAATTAAATTATTTTGACACTTCACAGTGTTGAAGCAGGGGCAATTAAAATTATTAATGCATTAAATTTCTCTAGTCCTTGTAAGTAATCCAAAAACGCTAGACAGACTTATTTTGTTGGTAATTATATTTAGAATGTTTTTGTAAACAGGTGCTTCTAATAATTATTATTGATGTTACAATACATAATTAGTTATTTTAACCTTGGGCTATTAATAATAAAACAGAACTCGCTTTAACGGACGAAGGCTAACAATGAAAAATGTCATAGTCACAAGACAAATTTAATAAAATTAATGTACAATATGATTAGATTTTTTAAATTTGGTTGTTGATTGTGGCAGTTTTCATTGCTAGCATTCATCCGTTAGAGCGTGTTGTCATTTTCAAGGCGTTTTAATAATATTTAATTTAACTAGCTAACCTAATAAAATTACATTCCGTAGTTAACTTTTTCGTATACGTTCCATAACTATTACAACAAGCTTATATTCGCGCTTTCAGATTACATATATTTATTTGACATCGTAATTAATTTTTTAAAACCATTACTCTTACTGTCGATAACTGAAATTCTTACCTAAATATTTAAATTTGTAAAAGATTAACAGAAATAAGACATAAGAATTTTAATTATGAGTGATATTCGCGAATGATTTTAACCTTAACTGTGTTAATCTAATGCATTTTTTAAGGATTTTAAGAAATTTCAGAAGCCATATTTAAAAAGAAATTATAATCAGACTACTAATACTAATTTATTAGGTAGAGTACCAGAATGCAAACTACATACGCGCACACCCGCGCACACACATGCACACACCCGCACACACACACGCACACACACGCACATACACGCGCACACACGCACACACACGCGCACACACGCGCACACACGCGCACACGCACGCACACACACACGCAGATACACGCAGACACACGCACACGCGCACGCGCTCACGCGCACACGCGACAGCACACGCACACACGCACGCACACGCACACACGCACAGCACACACAGCACACGCACACACAGCACACACGCACACACGCACACGCACACACGCACACACGCACACAGCACACACGACACACGCACACACGCACACGCACACACGCACACACGCACACACGCACACACGCACACACGCACACACGCACACACGCATCTTCTGGTTTTATACATGCACTGAATGAAATTTATATGGTTTCCATTTCTAGTTTTGAATAATTTGATACATTATACTCATAAACATTGGTCTGCGTCTGGTACAAAAGTTAAAAGATAAGCAACAAAATAAGTAAGGAATGTGATTTGTGTTCCATCATCATCCACCAATGCCGTAGCTACAACCTTTAGGATTTAAACTGTCGAAACTGTTGAGTAGTTTAGTAATATGTAGTACATATTACGTTCTTAGGTAGTAGTACGAGGATCATTGCTAAAGTTTGCGGAATCAAGTAGTCCTTGCAATGCTAAGTTTCTGCGATTGTCATAATCGTAAAGTTTGTAAGAAAATGGATATTTGGAATTGCGATTTTCGAGTGATGATTTTTTATGACTTATGGTTTAACGCCAGGGCAATGTGTGGACAAACCAAAGTTGTTGTTTGGTGATGAAGCGCCGTCCAAAACCATGGTCTACAAATAGTTTGCAGAATTCAAACGTGAAAGACCTACTCACGATTTTTCGCAAGAGTCGACCATGCACTTCGGTTGTCCCAAAGAATATTGATGATGTGCATGAAATGAGTTTATCAGATCCACATGCAACATATAGTGAGATACAGGCGTCCTTAGGCATTGCGGCGAAACAAATACATACCATTGTGAAACAACCTTTAAATGTTAGGAAGCTTTGTAGGCGTTGGATTCTTCACAGCTCAAAAAAAAGCAAAGTGGTGCAAGGAAATGCTTAAAAAAAATTGACCATGGTCGTTCAAATTCTGTGTATTACATTGTAACAGGTGACGAAACACCAATATATTCATATGAACCTGAAACTAAACAGCAATCATCTGTACGGGTGTCCTAAAGTGAACCTAAACCAACAAAAGTGGTGCGCTTGCGAAGCGTTTCAAAGAAACTGATTGTTAGTTTTTTAGGAAAAATCGGTCATGTTGCAACTGTTGAATTGGAGGATCGGTGATCAGTGAAATTATAAAAAACAATATAAATAAGCGAATCATTCTGCATCATGGCAATGCAAAGTGCACACACAGCACGACAAATTACAGAATTTTTTACTAGTCAAAATATCAAATTAATAACACATTGCCCATAATCGCCTGATCTGTCTCCCAATGACTTTTTTTGTGTTCAAAAACATCAAAAATAAAGTGCGTGGTAAACATTTGTTATCATTTGAAGAGGCCGTTGAAGCTTAGCAACAACTTTCATTTTTTTTTATTTATCAGTTCTGTCATTTGAATTGTCAAAAAAACTACCTTAAAAAATGCTCCAAAATCCGGCAAGTATTTTTTTTTTTTTATGATTGTGGACCTGAACAGGCTAAATAAGGCCTATCATGCTAAAGTACTCAGGAACACTTAGGAGGATGGATAGAGGGACAATGAATTGCCAATAGAAGCCTATGAACAGCTACCTTAAATTTTCTCATATCATAAGTGAGAGGAAAACAGGAACTAGGGAGATCATTCCAAAGTTTAGAAGCCGTGTAGAAAAATGTGGATTGCGCCCGTTTGGTACGACAAGTGGAGATTTGTACTGCATACTGATGATGTGAATGAGTGTTTCTCGCAAAGATAGCCGGAGATGGTATCAAAGAATGTAATTCACCAACACAATACCCGTTGTAATAACGATAATACAAAGAAAGAACTGAAACCATCCTTCTATGCTCAAGGGACTGTATGTGAGAAGTTAAGGACGGGTCATTTATAAGCCTAATCGCTCTCTTTTGAATACGATCAACGATATTGAGAGCGTATTGGGGACACTAACCAAAGGTGAAATTATATTCCGATGAGGCCGAATTTGGGCCTTATACAGCAGAAGGAGTTGTCGAGAGGTAAAGTACTGCTTAGATCTGTACAAAAAGCCTATTTTACGAGCAGCTGTTTTGGTAGCTGACAGATGATGGTCAACCCATGAGAGATTTGAAGATACAGTCATACCCAACAGAGTAATAGAGTCTGAAAACTTAAGAACTGAGCCATTCATACTTACAACAGGAAATGATCGATCTTTTTTGGCGGACATAAGGCAACACTGAGTTTTGTTAGCATTAAATTTAACTAGATTATTGCTTCCCCATTCGAGAATACGTTGAATGTCTTTGTCATTTGCCATTTCAGCTTTAATTTCTTGATTTGACATAGAAGGTTGATTATAATTATGAGTAGACTGAGATGAACTACAGTGAAGAGTGCTATCGTCAGCAAAGCAATGGATGGGGTTAGTTGTTGAAGAAATAAGGTCGATTAATACAAAACGACGGAATAACTAATAAGGTACCTACAAAAAACAAGGGCAACAGAGCGCGAATAAAAACAAGGTTAGTTTAGAACAATAAAAGCGGATTGCCAATATATGGTGATATTTTACGTTTGTGTGGCCATCCTGCTAAATTGAGACACAACTAGGGTAGAACTTTTGTCTCTCATTTAAATGTCAAACCTTAATGGAAACCGTCTATTCTGCCTGTTACCGCTTGCCACATAATTGTGTAGCACAGTGGCGTATCTGGATATGACTAGTAGAAATAAAGGTTCTATTAAACTATGTTCATTGTTTACATAGGTACTGATTAATGTCATTCCATCTCATTGTAAATGTATTTTGATTATGCAATTTTTCATAATGTTGATTACCTCATTTTATTTATAATTTGAAAGTAGCACTTCGAACACAATTCCACAGACAAGTATGAAACGCCTCTGCAATATTGGCATAATACTACAAAATGTACACCAGAAAAAGTGTAGGCGCTATAACGGATCCCTGTGGTACGCCCGCGTTAATGCTAACTTCTTTTGAAAAAAAGCCATCAACTACGACACGTATTCGTCTTTTATCAAGGAAACTAGAAACCCAGTTGATGAGCGTATCATTTAACCCAAACGAGGTGAGTTTGGCAAGTAAACACTTATGCCAAACTTGGTCAAATGCCTTTGAGATATCTAAAGCGACTACAACTGTTTCACCGGACTGCTCTACTGTATCGTTCCAAACTTGGGTCACATATGAAAGAAGATCGCTTGTTGAACGACTTTGCCTAAACCCATATTGGTGGTCACTAAGGAGTTTGTTAGTTTCAAGGAACGTGAGCAGTTGCTGATTGATGGCTTTTTCCATGATTTTAGACAAAATGGAAGTGATGGCAATTGGTCTGTAACTTGAGGGATCGGTCTTATCACCTTTTTTGGGAATAGGTTGAACATTTGCTAACTTCTCATCTTTTTTGGGAATAGGTTGAACATTTGCTAACTTCCATGATGAAGGGAATTCCCCAGAAGATATAGAGATCGTATAGAGCTTAGATAGGACTGGTACTAGTTCGGGGGAACATTTCTTTAAGACAATAGCTGGGATACCGTCTGGGCCAGTCGCCTTATTGAGGATCAAGCCTACTGATGATCGATTCCAAGAACTTGTACCGAAAATGAATTGGTTTCATAACGTATGAAGAAGAGTTGACTAGGGTCACATCTTTTCCAGAATCATTGAGACACGAGTTTGATGCAAACAAATCCACAAAAACGTTAGCTTTGTCTACAGAATCAGCAACTACCGATCCGTCAATAGATGTCAGGGGGGGAAATGAAGATGTTCGAAAGTTTTTACTAATGGCTTTTGCTAAAGACCAAAATTTACGACTGCCTAAAGGAGATGTAGCTAGTTCATTGCGTTTTCGTTGTTCGAACAACTTTTTAGTTTTAGTGATGACACTTTTGCAGATATTTCTAGCACCAACGTATTCTACATGACTGTCAACCGATTTATTAGATTTCCATTTAATGTAACATTTATTTTTTAAAGATATTGCATCAGAACAAGCCTTATTGAACCAGGGTTGGGAACGTAATGACCTACACGGTACTGTTTTTTCGGAATGTATAACTCCATTCCCATGAGGATGACTTCAGATACTGAAAGAGCGATGTCCGAAGAAGAGGACGACTTAAAACAATATTCACGCCATGGAAAGGTTGCAAAGAAATCCCGTAAATCACTCCATCGAGCTGACTTAAAACACCACAAGGTTCTATCGGTTTTGCGAACAACAGTGGAATTAGGTACAGTAGAAACGATTTTTATTAGACAATGGTCGGAAAGACCTAAAGGCGAAAGAACGGAAGTTTTATAAACAAGAGGGTTTGATGTAAGAAAGAGATCTAGAAGATGTGGAGTATGGTTACGGTTATCAGGGATTCTTGTGGGTTCAGAAATCATTTGTGTGAGATCACATGAAATAGCAAATGTTTCTGCACTATGACCAGCGGATTTGTAGTAGATGAAAATTGAAGCCAATTAGAGTTATGAACATTGAAATCGCCTACAAATGAGATATCGCAAGATGGAAACTGAGACAGGAGATAGTCAACTTTCATACTAAGGTAATCGAAGAAGTCTTGAAAGTTGCTATCATTAGGAGACCTATAAATGCAACAGTAGAATTTCACAAAATTAGGACCAGAATGTTTAAACCAAATCACTTCAAAATTTTTATTTTCTAAGGAAGAAACCCTCTTGCAAGCAATTCTGTCCTTGATGTACGCACATACGCCTCCTTTATATCGAAAGTTAGAGTGAAGATGGTATTGAGGAAATTGCAAGTCGGGTGACTCGGAGCTTTCAGAGGAGACTTGTGTTTCAGATAGAAACAATATATCAGGTTGTAATTGTTCAAGATGTTGGTGAATAGCATTAAGATTAGACCTGATACCGCGGATGTTGCAGTAGTGAATCAGAAAGTTGATACTTTCCATGACCGACGTCGCTCGGGCCCTGCCCTCCCGGACATCCAAATGGGGCAGGATTTTACGTCCGGAATTTATAACCCTAGAAACCACAGCCATCTTATTTTTTAATTTGGGACTTTTAATCCGATAGGAAGACAGTGAGGGCGAAAAGGAAGAATAAGGATGAGAATAGATTAAAGATGATGGAAAAGGTAACCGTCAGCCCTTACCGAGCTCAGAAAATCGGAGACCCAATATTAAGGAGCCCATGGTAAGGGTGGTGGTACCTCCCCGGCTGGCATGGAGTATACATGCCTAAAAGTATTGCGGAGAAGGTGAAAGAAATCGTCTTGGAGTTAGTTCCTGTAAAATCTAGGGCCCTTTATCATAAAGAGTACGATACTTTCAACAGCTGGAAAGGAATTAAGGGCGTAGCCGTTATAAGCGAAAATGTATTACTGAATTATTTGCACGAAAATGTAAGTAATAGTACACCTAAGCTATGTTTTCCTACTTTCATGTCTTTTAATTATTAATTACTTAATCTTTTACAGTCGCAAACATTGAAACCGTCGACAGTTTGGTCGAAATATTCGATGTTAAAGACAGTTCTAAATGTCAATGAAAATATTAATATTGACAAATTTCGAAAAGTTATCGCTTTTCTGAAGAAGAATTCGTTTGGTTACGAGCCTATAAAATCCGGAGTGCTATCAAGAGTTGAGATCGATAAGTTTTCGGCAAGTGCTGATGATGAAAGATTTTTGTTAGTTGAGGTTAGTACGTGGTAATTATTGTTAAAGTAGGATTCAATTTTGTATTAATTATTAGGTCGCTCTTATTATTGGCCTTTGTGGAGCACGCAGAAGAGAAAAATTGCACTCTCTAAGAATGCAGAATATTGTCGAAAAAGACAGCAGCTGCCTATTAATTACTCTTGCTGGTACTAAGACAAATATTAAAAGAGTGTTTCCGGTGGTTGGTGAGGAGAAAGTTGTTAACCCTGTGGAGGTTTATCGGAAATATGTTCGTCTTCGGCCTAATAATGTACCACGCGATATTTATTTGCCTCATACCGAAAAGGCGAATGCACTGTGCAACGCGTCGGCATCCATTCATTTTGAAAGCTACTGAATCCAAAGGACTACACAGGTCATTGTTTTAGACGTAGCTCTGCTACTCTGGCTGCAGATGCTGATGTGGATTTGACATCGTTGAAACGCCTAGGAGGTTGGGAGCAAATATGCTAAATAAAACGTTTATCTTATTCTAAACAACAATATTATTCAGGTCGTCTAAAGTAGTCGAATCTTACATAGAAGAGTCGATTGAAAAAAAGAAAAAGTTTGCAAACTTCTACTTGGCAAAAAGGAAATCGTGGCGACTTCTACGGATGTATCGCCAATAAAATGAAAACAACTAATATTTCCCATAATTTTTTATTCGTACATAGGTTGTTATACATCGTTGAAAAGAGAAAAAAACATACCATTTAATTGTGTATAAATCCAATATGGCACCCATTTAAAATAAAGTTGCTATTAATATCTTGGAAACCGCCATCTTGAATTTAATTTTGACATCATTTTTAAGTGTATACCTTGAATATTTCTATTTCCTCCTGAATAACCCATATATATATATATATATATATATATATATATATATATATATATATATATATACAGTATGTCCCCGGATCGACTTTAAAAGAGGGAAAATTTCATTCTTGCTGATTTGCCCTGCTTGTTTTCAAACCCCCGAAACACAAATTACTTTCTATTTTACTCGTACGGTTCTCGAGATAATATCATTTTTCTTGAAAAATTGGACTTAGAATGTTTTTCCTAATTTTTAGAAGTAACTTAGTAGGCGGATTTCATTGAAAAACACCACTGACAGAAATTTTCACATGTGATAATTCTGTTGAACTGCAAATTAATTCATGCTAATTTGAATTGTATGCTATAATGTTGACTTTACAACAAAGAATTTATCTAATTCAATGTTACGGAACTGGGGAAGAGTGCTACCGAGTTGTTATCAGAAAATTCAACCAAAAATACACGGAGGTTGCCATTTCGAATGCCGGAGCAAAAAACTTGGTAACTAAATTCCTTCAAACAGGCTCGGTTTTAAACCTAAAGAAGCCAAAGGAGTTGTTCGATGAAGAAGATGCTGCTACTGTTCTCGCCGTTCATTCCGCAACAGAAGTTCCAAGGTTGTCTTTAAGAAGGAGGGCACTACGAATTGGGATAGGTAAATCTCATTTACAAAGAAACTTCAAGGAGAACAAAATTTTACCACTTAAGCCGCAATTTAGGCAAACTTTAGAGCACGGTGATGAAGCCAAACGTCTGGATTTTTGTTTGGAAATGGGCAATAGAGTTTTGGAAGATTCAAATTTTCATAAACGAATAATGTTCTCCGATTAATCGACCTTTTCAACTAACGGAGTCGTTTCCTCCAAACATTGCCGTTACTGGAGTTAGGACGAATCCAAACTTCCGAATTGCTAGTCGCAGACAATGTTTGAAAAAAGTCAATGTGTGGTGTGCGGTTTCCTACCATGGAATTATTGGCCCATATTTTTTTGATCAAAATTTAAACCGTTATTCCTACTTGGAAATGTTGCAAAATTTTTTGACTGATAAACTGGATGAATTGCCATTGAACTACCAAATTGAAATGTTCTTCCAGCACGATGGGTGCCCTGCTCATTATGCCGGTACTGTTCGCCAGTGGCTCAATACAGAGTTCCATGATAACTGGATAGGAAGAAATGGTCCCATTTTATGGCCGCCGAGAAGTCCTGATCTCACAATAATGGACTTTTATCTGTGGGGTCGTTTAAAACAAATTGTGTACAGTGAGCCATTAGACAATGGTGAAGAGCAATTGAAAAATAGGATACGGAATGCTGTTCAGTCCCTTTCAATCGAAGAAATAAGGCGCAGTTTCAATGAATTCAGAGCTCGCATTGAAATCTGTGCGGAAAAAAGAGGAGCATTATTCGAATAGAAAATTTATGGTTCAGTTTTTTGAGAATTTCATTTCATTTTACCATCAATTGTTAAATTTATTAATTGAGACCAATTTGATTTTTCCTTTGAAACAAATCAATTTACTTCAAAAAATTACGAAAAGCTCAAATTTTTCAAGAAAAATGATATTATCTCGAGAACCGTTGAGTTAAATAGCAAGTAATTTGTGTTTCGGGGGTTTGAAAACAAGCAGGGCAAATCAGCAAGAATGAAATTTTCTGAGAAATCAAAAATAACAGAATTTTCCCTCTTTTAAAGTCGATCCGGGACATACTGTATATATATATATATATATATATATATATATATATATATATATATATATATATATATATATGTATATACCTGTAAATATTTGGACATTCTATATCGAACTACAATATTTTCGACATTGGGGTATTGAATTCTATTAGAATGTAGTAGCAACTTTGATATTTTAAACGGAATGCTCTATATATAATATTATTTTTAGAATCTTCATCAATTTCCTTAATTTATTTTAATATTTCCCTATACCTATATGTAACCGTTTTTGAAATAATTTGTTTCGTTGGAAAATATGATCTTCAAAGATGCTGGTAACTTCAAGCTCAGTGATACAATGATGTCGAAATTTGGTTTATAGTAAGGTAATACTTAGAGGCTTCCAGGCTTTAGCCGAATCCTAGTTACTTCAATACAGAGTGACTCAAAAATTGTAGTTGTTTCGTTTGCTGGAAAAAGTGACTGAGAATGGATTATTTTAAATGGAACACCCTGTGTATTAATACTAATCCGGAAAGCTGCTGAAATTGGCCGTCTATGTACTATGTATATCATACCTATACTTAACGTTATATATACTTAATGTTTGCGACTTATGAGCATTTATTTGCGAAAATGCACTTTGAAAATGGTATCCCCACACGGTTTTTAGTAAGAAGGCAGCGATTACTGTTTCACATTAACGTTGTGTCACTATCGTAAGAATATCAACATTCTCGTCCATTGAAAGTTGAAAATACCTTCAGAAACGATGAAACAAAATTACTCTAACGAAGCTCTTATGAATTTGTTTAATATCTTTGGACAGTGCAATAAAATTATCAACAGGGTATGTAGACATTTAAATGAAATGTATCCGAATCTACCACCAATGAACCTCAGGAAATTTATACAAATTCAGGCTATACCGGAAGTCGCCATCTACTTTGTTGTTTTCCATGGGACACCCTATACATTCTTGCATTTTTGGATGGGAACCATAATTTTGAATCTTTTTATTGAACCATGCACATCCATTATATTAAAAAAAGAAATTCTAGATGAGGTTGAATTTGGGCCTTGTACAACAGAAAGAGTTGCCAGGAGGTACAGCTTAGATCCGTACAAAAAGCCGATTTTACGAACAGCTACTTTAGTAGCTGACAGAGATGGTCAACCCATAATAAATTTGAAGATACAGTCATTCCCACCATAGTAATAGAGCCTGAAAACTTAAGATCTGAGCCATTCATACTTACAACAAGAAATGACGGATCTTTTTTGACGGATACTAGGCAACACTGAGTTTCATAAGCATTAAATTAAACTAGATTATTACTTCCCCATTACCATACATCGAATGTCTTTGTTGATTGAAACTGCCATTTCAGCTTTAATGTCTTGATTTGAGATAGAAAATGGATTACTATTATGAGTAGATTGAGATGAACTACACTGAAGAGTATTGTCGTCAGCAAAGCAATGGACCGGGATAGTCTTTGAAGAAATATCATTAATGTTTAGCAGAAAAGGTGTAAGCGCTATAACTGGTCCCTGTGACACTCCCGCGTTAATGGCAACTTCTCTTGAAAAGAAGTCATCAACTGTTACGGTACCTAAAAACACTTCGGGATAGTTAAAATGAAGGGGTTAGCGCGAGGAACTTGTTGGTGGCCTGGTGTCGATACAAATATGGGGAATAGAGATAAAAATTGTGTAAGGTGCAGTTTGGAAAGCTGCTGATCAAGGTTTTCAACGTGTACATGCTGATTTTTGGGGGACCTTTTATGGGGAAATATTTTTATTTTAGTTGACTCTTATTAAAAATACATTTTTGGATTGTATTTGGCGACCGATAACGACAGTACATTACACATTTTGTTAAACGAAACGAAATTATTTCCAAATTTCTTGCTCCATACAACCCCGCAGTAAACGGGCAAGCTGAACGTTGTTTTCAGAGTTAAATAAATCACTATTAAGATTGCAATGCACAAATAATGAAATGGGATCAAATACTCAGAAAATTTTGATGAAGTTTTCTAAAAGTTTCATAGCGAAAAATGTTTGTAGGGGTGTGAGGAAAAAACGCAAAATTGTGCCAACATATCCTTGTAAAAATTGTGCCTTCCACCCTGTTGCTCCTAATGGACTAAAAAACGAAATTAAAACTATAACATAATCGAGCAAATTATGTGACTTTAAGAAAAAAAATGCCCTTACAACCTTTTTTGAAAATTATCGCCGTTTGAAGATTGGAGTTTCCACCCCTCACAAACGTGCTTTTATTGGTTTTTCTTCGATAACTCAAAACTATTGCACTTATAAAAAAGTTTAACGTTTTTATTTTTCTGTACTAATACAAATGTTAATATAGTGCATTAAAAATGGCGCTGTCGTGATAATATAACAATTTTTCATTTTGCTCTGGGTGTCTGGGTTTGTGCGTCTGTGCATCTGTGCGTGTGTGCATCTGTGTCCGCGTGGGCGTGTGTGTATGTGTCTCTTTGTGTGTGTCTGTGTCTGCGTCTGTGTCTGTGTCTGTGTCGGTGTCTGTGGCTGTGTCTGTGTCCGTGTCCGTGTCCGTGTCCGTGTCCGTGTCCGTGTCCGTGTCTATATCGGTGTCTGTGCCTGTCTCTGTGTCTGTGTCTGTGTCTGTGTCTGTCTGGGTCTGTGTCTGTGTCTGTGTCTGTGTCTGTGTCTGTGTCTGTGTCTGTGTCTGTGTCTGTGTCTGTGTCGGTGTCTGCCTGTGTCTGTGTCTGTGTCTGTGTCTGTCTGTGTCTGCGTCTGTGTCTGTGCCTGCGTGTGTGTCTGTGTCTGTGTATGTGCCTGTGTCTGTGTCTGTGTCTGTGTCTGTGTATGTGCCTGTGTCTGTGCCTGTGTCTGTGTCTGTGTATGTGGCTGTGACTGCGTCTGTGCCTGTGCCTGTGTCTGTGTCTGTGTCTGTGTCTGTGTCTGTGTCTGTGTCTTTGTCTGCGTTGTGTCTGTGTCTGTGTCTGAGTATGTGTCCGTGTCCGTGTCTGTGTCTCTCTGTGTCTGTGTCTGTGGCTGTGTCTTTGTCTGTGCCTGTGTATGTGTCTGTGTCTGTGTCTGTGCCTGTGTCTGTGTCTGTGGCTGTGACTGCGTCTGTGCCTGTGTCTGTGTCTTTGTCTGTGTCTGTGTCTGTGTCTGTGTCTGTGTCTGTGTCTGTGTCTGTGTCTGTGTCTGTGTCTGTGTCTGTGTCTGTGTCTTTGTCTGTGTCGCGTCTGTGTTTGTGTCTGTGTCTGTGTCTGTGTCTGTGTCTGTGTCTGAGTATGTGTCCGTGTCCGTGTCTGTGCCTGTGCCTGTGTCTGTGGCTGTGTCTGTGTCTGTGTCTGTGTCTGTGTCTGTGTCTGTGCCTGTGTCTGTGTCTGTGTCTGTGTCTGTGTCTGTGTCTGTGTCTGTGTCTGTGTCTGCGTCTGTGTCTGTGTCTGTGCCTGTCTCTGTGTCTGTGTCTGTGTCTGTGTCTGTGTGTCATTTTGTAAACGGCCAAAGTCTAAATTCGAGATATGTGAATAGGAAGGTGCGATGATTTTACATTCTGAACTACTTTTCTTAATAACGTTTTGCGGTAGTTAGTACATAACAGCTGCTGTACCAGAACCAAAAGGTGACCTTAATTTGAAGCAATCGTCAATATATTTAAAATTAGTTTCAAGCCAAGCAGGGCTTAATTCCTAAATATGAAACTCATTAAAATCATACCTCTTTGTAACTTCATCCATGGACATACGGTATATTGAAAATACAAACAAATTTAAAAATTATTTAAAATTTTCTCTAATTTCAGTAAAAATGCTTTGAATATTATTTTTATATAAATATTTGTTATTTTCATACAAATAGTTATTCGCAAAGAAAACTAGTTTTGGTATTCAAGGTTTACCTTTAAGAATATATTTATTAAATATCTAGTGTGGAACAACACACTACCTTCCAACCTACAAAATGGAAACTAAAGTAAATGAAATAATTTTAATACCTCGGTAGTGGAATGGTTAGAATGCTTGCATTTCACCTGAGCTACGCGGGTTCAAACCTGGCCGAGGTAGCTAGTTTCTAAAACGAAGAAAAACCAAAGCACTCTTTCGTCTCGGATAGGAAGTAAAACTATAGGACCCGTGGCAATACAATGATTGACACGTTAAATATCCCTTACTAAAGGTGCAATTCCTTTAGTAGGTCAAAATTCTGGTGACGGGTAGTGCTAATAACCATTAGTAGTTACTGCGCATAGAGATGCCTGACATTTCCGTTTCCGTGTAGATCTCGGTCCACAAATACAAAAAATTAAATTTTTTTTAGGATAATTATGCAACCTCTTTTATAATAAGTTAATTACGAAAAAAGGTAACATTGCAAAAACATAAACAATAATCTACATCAAACAGACGTTTAAAACTTCATGTCAGATAGTGGTTAATAGACATCTAGACACTAACTTAAACAAAATTTCAAAGCCGCCCGCCTCCATAAAAATATCGATTATACGATACTTTCAATCATATTTAATTAATTTTTACACCTATTTCGCTTTACATTAAGAAACTTTATAAAGAAAAGCTATGTAAAATTAAATTTTTTTCAAAAAATATGTCTACACATTTTCTTATAAAATTAATCATTATTCAAATGTAGAAAGAATTTCAAATAACACTTAAAATCTACATTATGAATTTTTTTACCGCTAAATTACGCATCCTATCCAACAATTGCATAGGACACAACTAATGTATCTAATTAAGGTCTATATTTTGATATATTCAGAAATATTAGATAAAAATCAAAACAGCTCCTAATAAACCCTCCCTCGCGCCACTGAATTTGCACCAAAATCTAATCAGCTTCAGGAGAAATGAAAACAAGGTTAAATACAGAATTCTAAGTATGTACGTGTTTTCATTCTGGACATTACATACACACACAAACGCATTCAGGCACCCACGCACGCACGTCTTTCCGCGCCCTCGATTGCCCGCACGCACGCATCATTACCAGCACACGCACGCACGCAGGCACGCACGCTCGCACTCACACACACAGCACGCACGCACGCACGCACGTACGCACGCGAACGATCACGAACGACGCACGCTCCCTCACTCGCTCGCTCACTCACTCACTCACTCACTCACTCCTCACTCACTCACTATCACTCACTCACTCACTCACTCATTCACTCACTCACTCACTCACTCACTCACTCACTACTCACTCACCTCACTCACTCACCCACTGACCCTCACCCATCCTCACCCACCACCCCACCACTCACTCACTCACTCACTCACTCAATCACTCACGAACTCTGCACTCACTCACTTCACTCACGAACTCTGCATCTCACTCACTCACGAACTCTCACTCACTCACTCAACTCTCACTCACTCACTCACTTGATTACTCACTCATTTCACTCACTCACCCACTCACCCACTAATCCACACACCCACTCACCCACTCAACCACTCACCCACTCACCCACCCAGTGGCGATAGTTTTTTTTTAATGGGACACCCTATATATTTTTTTTAAATCTCTTTCCCCTTGCCAAGAGCTTTTCAAAAATATAGCATAGTCTATATTTATTTTTATAAATAACGTGACAAAATGATTTTTTTCTATAATTTACATTTATAAAAAACAGAATAATTAATTTTTCACAAATATTGTTCAAATTTCAGACCATTATGTCTCCTACAAGTTTCACAAAATTTATAAATTCTTTTAATAGCATTTTCCAAAATAAATGATTGTCTTCGTAATTCTGCAAAAGCATTTTCCGTTGCAATTTTTAATTGTTGCATGTTGGCATATTGCCTTGAATAAATTTTATTCTTTAAATAACCCCACAAAAAATCTAAAACCGAGAGATCCGGTGATCATGGTGGCCATCGAACAGGTCCATTTGTTCCAATCCATCTCCTGGGGAAACGTTCATTCAGCCAGTTTTGTATTATTCTAGCATTGTGGGATGGAGCCCCATCCTGCTGGAAGAATATATCGTTCAGTTGAGCCAGTGGAATATCTTCAAAAATGTTCATAGTTTTTTACCCATTAGAGTTTAGGTTTTTTTCATAAATCTTGTAAACTATTTTTCGGTTAAAAATAAAGCAGGAGACATTAATCCCAACCTGCCTTGACGCTCTCTAGGAAAAATCACGTGGGTGTTTTCTTGACTCCAAAAGTTGTGTCTATTTAGAATGTGCCTCGTCTGACCAAATTATTTTTTTTTCAAAAATTATTGTCCTGAGTTTTCATATTTATAAACCAATAATTGCAGAACTCCAACCTACGTTCAGCATCACCAGGGTGCAGATGATGAACAAGTTTATACTTGTAGGGTTTGAATTTATGTTTTTTTTTAATCCTTTGCACTGTTGTTTTAGACACACCGGTCTCTTCATCTATTTTCCTGCACGAGGTTTCAGGAGTGGCTTGAACAACTGCTAAAACGTTGATCTCTGATTCCTCGTTCTCTTTGTTGTAAACTCGGGGTCGAGGTTTGTCAAAACATCCATGTTGGCAAAGATTACATTTTAATTTTTGAAATATTCTTCTGTCGGGTTGTCTTCTTTCGGGGTATCTATATGACAAAATAGGTATATAAAATAAATACAAATTCTAAGGTAAAGATTAACTGACCTGTTCAGATAGAGTTCTAAGGCCTGGTCTGCGTTTTCATTAGATAATATGAAGCAGGTATTCATATCATACTTCTCAAAGTTTTCAAATTTTTGGTTTCGAGCCATATTAAAAAATAATTAAACAACAACAACAACAAGAACAATAAACAAAAACAACGAATAACAATAAATATCAGCACTAAATTTGGGAAAATGTAACCAGGAATAATTTGAGAGAAGCAGAAACTTCAAAAATCAAATACCTAAGTAATGGCAGAACGTCAATTATTTTATTTTTTGCGTTACCATGGTTACCCATGGCTATCCACTATTATCAATGTAAATTATAGAAAAAAATCATTTTGTCACGTTATTTATAAAAATAAATATAGACTATGCTATATTTTGAAAAGCTCTTGCAAGGGAAAAGATTTTAAAAAAATATATAGGGTGCCCCATAAAAAAAATAGGTTATGTCAATATCTCAAACACTGTGACCTCTAAAGAAAATCTGAGTACGCCACTGGATTCTACGTGAAAAAATCTACAAATATCAGTGTTTATTTTTTTAATATGTCTGACAATAACAGAGTTGCACTTACAGGGGATGATTGAAAATGCAATTTTTCCAAAATCACCCTGTAGCACACAAACTAAGACGGCTATGACAAATTTGGTTAGTGCATCTTTGGTTTCATTAAAAAATAGCACGGTGTCGCGAAAACCGCAAGGTTCTAACCTAAAAAATAAGCAAGATTCCCCTAAAAAAATATATGAAAATGGGACAACCTGTACACTTGAACCTGATCTGTCATCCTAAATTACCTAGAAATTCAAGCACGAAGATATAACTACCGTAGGAAATTGAAATATCATTTTCATTCTATACATACGTTACAGATTTGTCTTATGCTCTTTTACGTATTTATGCAAAGTTGCACCACTCGACGAACGAAGACTGAAGTAAAGTAGCTCAAATTTGACGAAATTTGTCTTTAAAGAAAAAATTGCACAAGACTCACTTCGCGTGCACAACTAAATGACTATCTAATGATTTAAGAGTATTAATTATGTGTTTTCATTTAATAACTAATAAATGGTAATATTATAATTGTTATAACTTATAAATGACAAAGTACTACTTGGGTGTGTTTCTAGTTGCTTATTTAGAACTTGCTACAAGTCACTTATTCTTGGAATATGGAGTGTTATGTTACGGTCTTGATTATTCATTAGTAATTTGTAGTTTAATTATGTAATACTTAACTTTAGTAGAATTAAAATACAAATAATATATATTATATGAAAAAAATGTGAAAATGTAAACTTTCACCATTATCACACATAATAAAATACTGATCTTTTTGATGTATTTTAAATTTACAATCTAAACGTTTCTATAACACTTATAGTTATCTTTGTCAGTAGTAATATTTATTAAAATTGTTAAAGATGTTGAAAACAATTTTGTCAAGGTTGAAAAATTAAAACATAATAGTTATTTTAATATATATTATAATTTATATACTAAAATGATTATTTAATTCAATGTTGACATATATCACATAAATCTCATGCGAACATTCACAGTCGCCGTAGCCGTGATCGTCTAGTGGTTAGGACCCTACGTTGTGGCCGTAGTAACCCAGGTTCGAATCCTGGTCACGGCAATGTGTTCAAACATTGTCACGGAGGCGATTTTTTTTTAAATAACTTTTTTTAAAACTAAATTAAACATAAAATTATGCTATAATTACCATTATCAATATTTGTTGGCTCATCCATCGTACAACAAAAACAAATTTTACGTTTACAAAATGCTCGAATAGCGGGTGCACCCCAAAAACAAAATAATACTATTATCACCAATACAACGACCATAACAATTAGTGTTGGTAAGCCTTGATTTACTGAAGGTACGTAAACGCCTGAAGCGGATCCTGTGTTCACAACGTATGTATCTTCATTCATAAGATCTGCAAATAAAAGTGTTATTAATAACTATCATCACATTAAGCATTCATTTAATTGTAAGGTAATAACGTTGACATTTATTGAAAATTGAACATATTTTTGGCAACAGCTAAGAAATTTCAGATTTCATGCATGATAAATTTATGTTCCATCTTATGTACATTGATTTTACAACTTTATTAGTTTTCAAACAAAATGAATCAATAGTAGAATTTGATGCTATGTCAGCTATTCAGAGTAGCTAAATTTTTCTTCCCAAATTTATAAATTTTGTAACGTTATTGGTGAAAGTAATTGTTTGTATGCGGATGCGTTTCGGATGTCTCACATCACCCATTATCTACACCTGTTTGACCCCATTTTATAATTTCTTCATAAATAGAAAGTATCTTTCACAATACAAAACAGAATCAGCGGACTTTTTCACCTTCGACAATAAAACAGGTGTAATTAAGAAACTGAAAAAGCACCTATTAAATATTTAAGCGCACAAAACGTCTGCGAAAATATGTAGGTAACTAATTATATTTCATTTGTGAGTACATAATGATGTTTAATTTTGTAATTTCAACTTTTCAAATAATTTCTTTAAAATACTTAGCTTTTGGGTTTTTGAAATGGTTATATTTTACATAAATCTATACGTTCCGTTAACAATTGCAGTTATCGTCCTCAGTAGTGGTAATATCTTTAAGAATCGCTCTTAAAAACTTAAACAATTCGTAAAGATATTACCACTACTGAGGACGACAACCGTAATTCTTATCGAATCGTATAGATTTATGTAAAATATAAATATAAAAATACACCATTTAAAAACCCAAACACTAAGTATTTTAACTATGTGTAATAATGGTGAAAGTTTACTTTTTATAATTTATTTGAAATTTCCCAAAAATAAACCAGAACCATTTAGTAACTCAATGCCAGAACAAATTAGTTGTAGATGTAATAATAATTGCAATTAATCTTTGTTTTTTAACGAAACTTTGTTCTTTAACGACACGGAACAATGAAAGCAGGTTTTCTCCAGTGAAGGATGCCTCTGATAAGTTGGTGCCCACTAAATCGAAAGATCAACTCCCAAAGTACCTATTCCCTAGTGATAAAAGCCTTGAACAAATGATCTCAATAGGAATACAAATATTCATATAAAATATTTTTAAATTCGCTAATGGAAGCAGAAGGGGACCAGTATAGGCCGTGACGGCATAATTAATTAAAAGTGGTGGAAGAAGACGTGGGGGCTGAGGTGGAGTTAAGGAGTGGGGTCGGCTTCTTTTCGGGGGCCATTTTCAAACCCTTGATGTCATTTTCAACATCTTGATGGCATTTTCAACCCCACGACGGCTTATCTAGGACACCTTTGGCAGTATCAAGAGCCTCTTTGGCAGTCCAATCCCTGAAGATATGTAAATGCTCCCGCATGAAGTGAGTCACGTAACCCGGTGGCCACCACTGTTTTGTTTTAATTATGAGCCATGTTTAAATTTTGTCGACCATTTCGTTATCGGCAGTTTTTGTTTTGGCGGGAAATTTGAAACAGTATTCTAATAAGATTGTTTTATGTTTGTAAATGGCGGGAAATTTGAAATTGCATTCTAAAAAGGGGCTCTCATGCAAATAAACGGTTTAGGTTAGGTCGATGCTCGCATGCAAGTATTGACCCAACCTAAACCGTGCGTTCATTAGTCTAACCTAATATTATACGTATATCGACCTAACCTAATGAGCATGTGTATGGGTGTGCGTGCGTCTGCGCGGGCGTGCATGCGTGTGTGCGTGCGAGCATGCTCGAATGGGTGTGTGTGAGTGTTTGTATTTGTGTTAGTGTTTGTGTTCGTGTTCATGTTCGTGGTCGTGTTGGTGTTCGTGTTCGTGTTCGTGCTCGTGTTCGTGTACATCTTCGTGTTCATGTTCGTGTTCGTGTTTGTGTTCGTGTTCGTGTTTATGTTCGTGTTCGTGTTCGTGTTCGTGTTCGTGCTCTTGTTCGTGTTTGTGTTCGTGTTCGTGTTCGTGTTTGAGTTCGTGTCTGTGTCTGTGTATGTGTCTGTCGTTTGCGATTGCGTTTACGTTTGCGTTAGCGTTTGCGTTTGCGTTTGCGTTTGCGTTTGCGTTTGCGTTAGCGTTTGCACTGTATCTGGTTGTTCGTTTCCGTTTATCGTGTTGCGTTTCCGTTTCGTTTGTCGTTTCGTGTTCGCTGTCCGTATCGTGTCGTGTTCCTGTTCGTGTTCGTGTTCTGTTTCGCGTTTGCGTTTCAGTATCGTGTCGTGTCTGTCTGTGTCGGTTTGCTTGTGTTTCGAGTGTATGGTTCGGTTCGGTGTTCGTCGTATGAGGGTTTGTCGTTTCGTGATTTGCGTTTGCGTTTGCGTTCGTGTCTGTCCTGCGTTGTGCCTGTATTGTTCTGTCGTTGTGTCGTTCCGTGTTCGTGTTCTTCGTGTCCGTTCGTGTCGTGTCGTGTCGTTGTGTCCTGTTCGTGTCTTTCGTGTCGTGTTCGTGTTCAGTTCGTGTCGTCGTGTGTTCGTGTTCGTCGTTCGTGTTGTGTTCGTGTTCGTGTTTGTGTATCGTGTTCGTGTTGTGTTCGTGTTGGTCGTGTTCGTTTCGTGTTCGTGTTGCGTGTCGTTCGTGCTTCGTTTCGTTTGTTTGCGTGTTAGTTGCTTCGTTGTTCGTGTTGTGTTTTGGATTGTGTTGTGTTCTGTCGTGTTGTTCTTCGTGTTCGTGTTCGTGTTCGCGTTTCGTTTGCGTTCGTATTCGCGTTCCGATGCGTTGCGTTTGCGTTTGCGTTCGTGTTCGTGTTCGTTGTTCTTGTTCGTGTTCGTTGTTCTCTTGCTCGTGTGTCTGCTGTTCGTGTTCGTGTTCGCGTTCCGTGTCGTTCACTTGGTCGTGTTCGGTTGCGTGTTGCGTGTTCGTTCGTGTTCGTGTTCGTGTTCGTGTTCGTGTTCTGTTCTGTTCGTGTCTCGTGTTCGTGTTCGTGTTCGAGTTCGTGTGTCGTGTTCGTGTTCGTGTTTCGTGTTGTTGTTCGTGTTCGTGTTTCGTGATCGTGTTCGTGTTCGTGTTCGTTTCGGTTCGTTCTGTTCGTGTTCGTGTCGTGTTCGAGTTTGCGTGTTCGGTTGCGTTGTTGTGTTTGTCGTTTGTGTTGTGTTGTGTTCTGTCGTTTGTGTCGTGTCGTTGTTTCGTGTTGTGTTCGTGTTCGTGTCTTGGTTGTACTTCGTGCTTGTCGTTGTGTTCGTGCGTTGTGCTTGTGCTTGTGTCTTGTTCGTTGTTGTGTTCTTGTTCGTGTGTCTGTCGTTGTGTTCGTGCTTGTTCGTCTTGTGCTGGTGTGCTTGTGCTTGTGTCTTCGTGTTCGTGTTTGTCTGTCGTGTTGTGTTCGTGTTCGTGTTCGGTTCGTGTCGTCGTGTTCGTGCTTGTGCTTCGTGTTCGTTTCGTGCTTCGTGCTTCGTGTTGTGCTTGTGCTTGTTGTTGTGTCGTGTTCGTATGTTCGTAGTCGCGTTCGCGTTCACGTTTGCGTTCGCGTTCGAGTCCGGTTCGCGCTCGCGTTCGCGTTTGCGTTTGCGTTTGTGGTTGTGATTGTGTTTGCGTTTGTGGTTGTTTGTGTTTGTGTTTGTGTTTGTGCTTGTGGTTGTACTTGTGCTTGTGCTTGTGCTTGTGCTTGTGCTTGTGCTTGTGCTTGTGCTTGTGCTTGTGCGTGTGTTGTGCTTGTGCTTGTGCTTGTGCTTGTGCTTGTGCTTGTGCTTGTGTTGTGCTTGTGCTTGTGCTTGTTTGTGCTTGTGCTTGTGCTTGTGCTTGTCTGTGCTTGTGCTTGTGCTTGTGCTTGTGCTTGTGCTTGTGCTTGTGCTTGTGCTTGTGCTTGTTTGTGTTCGTTGTGTTTGTTTTGTTTGTCTTGTCGTTTGTGTTGTGTTGTGCTTTGTTTGTGTGTTTGTGTTTTGTGTTTGTGCTTGTGTGTTGTTTGTGCTTGTGCTTGTGCTTGTGTTTGTGCTTTGTGTTTGTGCTTTGTTGTTTGCTTGTCTTGTGTGTTTGTGTTGTGTTTGTGTTTGTTGTTTGTGTTTGTGTTTGTGTTTGTGTTTGTGTTTGTGTTTGTTGTTTGTGTTTGTGTTTGTGTTTTGTTTGTTTGTGTTTGTGTTTGTGTTGTGTTGTGTTGTGTTGTGTTCGTGTTCGTGTTCGTGTTCGTGTTCGTGTTCGTGTTCGTGTTCGTGTTCGTGTTCGTGTTCTGTTCGTGTTCGTTCGTGTCGTGTGTGTCGTGTTGTTGTTTGTGTTTGTGTTTGTGTTTGTGTTTGTGTCTGTGTTTGTGTTTGTCTGTGTTTGTGTTTGTGTTTGTGCTTGTGTTTGTGTTTGTGGTTGTGTTTGTGTCTGGGTTTCACAGTCATTAATATAAGGCAATTATTTTTTTGGAATTCCCCAGTTGTGTTACGAACAATAACCAACTTTCACTAAAACCAGATAGAAATGCCCTTAAAAGAGACAGTTTTATTTTTATTCCTTATAGTGGTATGAATATAATTACCTTAACAACACTGGTGCAATTTATTACGTTTAAAATTAAAGGAATTAGCACATTTCATGGGAATTCTTTTGATAAGGTAGATGTTGTGGGGCATTTAAAAGCTTTAGAAAATATAGATAATGTAAATTTCTCTCAAGAAGACGTAGATTAAATTAACGGAGTTTTTTTTGATTAGGGCGAGATTGATTGATTTGGTTTGATATGCCTCGGATGACCTACTAGAATACAATTTCAAATTATCCGCCAAAAACGAAAGTAATATGATTATGACTTATAATTAAAAGCAAATTGACGGCGGAATTTTGGGGTGAGGACCCGAGAGCAAGTGCTGAAGGCCTGTACCTATCTTGTGAAGTATCATGGAGATCTCTTATTAAAATACTGTTCCAAATTACCCGCCAAAACAAAATGGCTGGCAAAATTTCATTATGACTCATAATTAAAAACATAATATTGGTACAATTTAATTATGACTAGTAACTAATTAAAAACAAAATAAGGAGTGTCAGTAACAGAGGGGCGAAGACCCTACAACAAGTTTCGGCATCCCACACATGTCTTATGAGATACCATGAGAGCCCCCTTTATTAAAATACAATTTCCCAGCAATTACAAAAATAAAACAATCTTATGAGTACACTATTTCAATTTTCCCGCCAAAACAAAAACTGACGATGACAAAATAGCCGACAAAATTTAATTACGACTTATAATTAAAATAATTGCACTTTTACCTAACCCACTCCTTGCCCCGCCGATTCACGTGACCACCCTCACCCCCGGGTACGTAAATCTGCAGAGGTTGGACTGCCAAAAAGCCTCTTAATACTGCCAAACAGCCCGAAGTATAACACGGACACCTTCCGCCATCTTGGATTTTATGGGGAAAGCCCACCATTTTCTTATACGCCCTCGTGGGGATCGTATTTTTTCGCCCCTATGGTTTCTTTTCTTAGCGCTTGGTGGAATTTTCACCCTAATTAGGACCCTTTTGGCTGTATTAAGAAATTTTTTAAAGTTCAGCCCCTGGAGGGTAGGTAGGTAAATGCGCGCATATGGAGTGTTCTGAGAATAACATATTTAATCTGTTCTTGATTAGGATCCGTTTTTATCAAAAGATGTTGCACAATTGTTATTACGTTTTTTTAAATCCCATCTACAGATTGTGACCTAATTTATTTATGCATTGGGGGTTGTACTCTAATAAGAGCCGTAGTCTTGTAAGACGGGAATCTTTTCGTAGGCTTCTTAATATGTGTTTATTGTCAAACAGTTATACAACTTTATTATTATTGGAAAGTGACAATCAGTCGACATCGTGTTAGTTAATGTGTTTACAAACATTTTTAAAATTTTGCTATTTTGGATTTTTGTGGCCCAGGGACATCTTGGCAGTCATTTCTTATATGTCCACATGAGGATCGTATTTTGGTCTATTTTGTAAAGCTAATAAACAGTTGGATTATTTCTGATATTAAAGAATCTAATCAAGATAAACATAACATATACAATTGATTTTAAATACGGTGTTAAGTTCTGTATAATGATAATAAAACAGTTAACGCGGATTGAGTAATCAGTTAATTAGCTTGTTGTTATACAAAAGTGAAAGTACGATTTTGCAATGAACGTAAACAATAATAATAAACATATCTTACGTACATGTATACATCGGGGCTTTTAGCTTGCACAGACTGGATTAGTTAGAGAGATGCAATGCAATGCAATTACGTAGCTTTATAATTAAATTAAATTACTAGCTCAGAATAAAATATCTATCAAGCTCTTCGTGTAAAACCGTCGACAGCCAAAACCAAATATATATTTGCGCAAACAGGTTATTTAATATTATGATGTATGCTGCGAATTGCCTGTGTCTTCTTGTTTAAGCTAGATTTAACCTCAATACTATTTTACATACATACATAAAAGTTCTGTCTCATCAGAAATACCTCTGTCAAACAAACGGCTTTAGATTTTATAATCAGGTTAAGCATGCATGCTGACCGCTTATTAGAGTACTATTTTTAAACTTTCAGTGTTCACCGATAATGGGGTTGTCATACCAACACATAAGCCTATTTTACATACAAGCTCTGTCTTGCCTTTGCAGAAATACCCCTGTCAAAAAGGAACTTAGATTTATAAACAGGCTGTAAGTTAGTTTTCGCAGGCTGTAAGTTATGATTTGATTGATTGGGATTGATATGGTTGATTAATTGATTGAGATTGATTGATCTGCTCAATTGATTGTATTAATTTGATTTGATTAATTGATTTATATTATATGCTTGAGAAGGAGATGAGGTAGAGACGAACACGATCAACCTCTATTACAGAAAACGTTCATTAGTCTTTACACCCCTAGATGACACCACAAACAATCCTAATTAGTCTTAGAAATATACCGCTAGGCGGCGCTGCCTGTATTGCAGAAAACTCTCGCTAGTTTAAAAATATACTACTAGATGGTGCCACAAACAAAACCCTGGTTAGTCCTAGAAATATAATGTTAGATGGTGCCACCTTTACTACAGAAAATATTCATTAGTCCATACACAACTAGATAACAAAACAAATTCAAATTCTCAACAAGGGGCCACGACAGGAGGGCGCAGGCCCTAACACAGGTTCCTATGTTTGTCTTATAAGTTAACAATAGGCTTCTTATTAGAATACAAGTTCAAATTTTTCACAATAAGTAATCAGAAACAACTGCAGCAAAATACTCTGTTACAAGGACCGAAGTAAGAGTGCTAAGTATACCTGTGAGCATACAGCGAAAATCATTGGATGAGGTCCCCTTGGGCCAGTTACCTAAACCATGCGTCGCAGGTTTTACAGCAAATAAAGCCTTGAGAGATAATGTGTAAAGGTTATTGACTTTCGCATTAACTGTAATCCGTTAATGCGATTCTGATCTATATGAAAGCGTGGCATCGTTAAATTTTGCCTATATGATTAGATTTACTGTTTGTTAAAGAATTGCTGAACACTTTTCGGAGTAAAGACCCTGCCCTTATCCGTCTGTATCCTTTGAGGTATCTTTTCGAATCTTTGAAAAAATAACCGAAAATACGTCGATTATAGAACATGTAGTTTTTCAGCTTCACAGCTCGTGTCCATGCCATCTTTCTAAATACATCGATAACCGTCAGTATATAATTATACCTGTCATTATATTTACTTAGATTTCTCATACCGCCTGTCATAACTGAAAAAAATGTTACCTACAATGTACCTATTTCGAGTAAATTTCTCACTACAGGTTTATGTTTAGTGTACGCTACTTGTTTCTGTAACCGCTCTCTAACATCTTTCCTAAGGGCCTGTTTATAAATCTAAGTTCCTTTTACGTTCAATTGCAAAATCGTACATTCACTTTTGTATAACAAGTCAATTAACTGATTATTCAATACGCATTAACTGTTTTGTTATCATTATATAGAATTTAACAGAGTATTCAAAATCAATTGTATATGTTATCTTTATCTTGATTAGATTCTTTAATATCAGAAATAATCCAACTGTTTATTATCTTTACAAAATAGACCAAAATACGATTCTTACTTGGACATATAAAAAACTACTGCCAAGATGTCCCTGGGCCACAAAAATCCAAGACAGTAAAATTTTAAAAATGTTTGTAAACACATTAATTAACACGATGTGTACTGATTGTCACTTTCCAATTATAATAAAGTTGTATAACTGTTTAATAATGAACACATATTAAGAAGCCCACGAACATATTCCCGTCTTACAAGACTATGGCCCCTTATTAGAATACAACCCCAAATGCATAAATCTGTAGATGGGATTTAAAAAAATGTAATAATAATTGTGCAACATCCTTTGATAAAAACGGATCCTAATTAATAACAGATTAAATCTTTTTATTCTCAGAACACTGCATATGCGCCTACCCTCGAAGGGCTGAACTTTAAAAAGATTTCTTAATACAGCCAAAAGGGTCCTAATTAGGGTGAAAATTCCATCAAGATGTTGAAAAAGGACTCAGAAAAGAAACGATAGGGGTGAAAAAATACGATCCCCACGTGGGCGTATAACAAATGGTGGGTTTCCCCAAAAATTCAAGATGGCGGAAGGTGTCCGTGTTCTACTGCCCTAGATAAACCATCGAGGGGTTGAAAATGCATCAAGGGATTGAAAATGACCTAAAGGGGTTGAAAATAGCCCCTGAAAAGAACCCAACCTCACTCTTTAGCCCCACCCCAGCCCCCACGCCTTCCCCCACCACTATTCTGGTCCCCTTCTACTAATGGAGCAGCAGGTTAAATCGGTTACAGAAAATGCCTTAATAGGTTACTTTGAGATGATGAGCAAAACAAAAAAAGAAGTGTCAGTATTTGGACACATCTCAATGCTACGTTCAACATATGGAAATTTCCACAAACTTATGTTATTATGAGCCGCATGATATGCTACGTACATAGCTATGATTTAAAATCTTGTGGGATAGCGTTGGTGCCATATAATCCGTATTAATGCGCATATTCGTAAAAGCTGTAGCTCCACAGACTTGAAAACGTAAAAACCCTGCGACATTTGTGTATTATGTTGTTGGTATATGTAATACATTATCTTCAAAATTGTTCCAAATGTGTTTTATTATAAATTTAAGTAAAAATGCAAAAAATGCAAAATACTAAATTTTTGTAATGTTTCGTACACACGTTCTTTTCACAACGCAGACACTGCTAAATAGAGCGTGGGGTATTCGAAGCAGCGGTTTAAGAACCAAAATTTGGCGCTAAATTTTCACAACACACTACAGATCGTTGCCTTTTGGGTATATTCTAACAGTAATTGAATAAAATACACTCAATAAGGCGTACTATGCGAGTTACAAATTGTGGCGCTACGAATGGCGCTAACCAAAAAAGTCCTGGGCTAAGTCACACATTGTTATTGATTTTAAGGGTATGAGGATAATTTGCATATTTTTCGTATGTGTAACGTGTGATATTTGAACGTCGTCGTTAATGATATGAACATAGTATAGGAATACTCTCCCGTTGAAAGAATTAATTTAAGATACAAAATATGTAAAGATAAAATTAATATAAACGGCATTGTTGTATAACCAACTAGTTTTCTTCTAGTGAGAGAGAGAAAGATCGTACAACATTAGCGCGATAAGTTTTAGCGGATCTTTGCATTTATAGAAGAACATAAAATCAAATGTCACATGAGTTTTCGTTATGAAAGTTTGAATAAATGTAGGTAAATGGAACGATTTATAAAAGGAAATCAAGCTCACGAATGTGAAATGAAGTAGATTTTGCGGGAATTTTAAGTGCCTACTTGCAAAGAGATTAAATAACGTTTAGTTAGGATTTCAGTAATATATAGAGTAAACTTTTGTGATGCTATATGATGTTTTGAGTTAGGTTCATCTTCGCTTTCTGAAAGAAGGGGATGCTGTTACCTGCGCATCATATTCATATTTATGCTATAAACTGAGCGATTTATTTCTAGGCTGCAGCAAGTTCCATTAACTAGGTAAGTTCATTCAGAAGCGCATATTGGTTGGTATTATTAACTGGCCCCGATGAAAACAATAATACAAATAATCTCCTTTAAAATTGAAAACAATAATTGATTTAACAAAGCATAACATTAATATGGGTTGGTAAACATAGCCCATTTCAAACAATGGTTCAATAAAACGACGTAATTTCTTTTATTTGCATAAATGTCGCTGAAAACCAATTCAAATCTAAACCGAATAAATAAAATTAATTACAAAAAAGTGAAACCATTGTTTTACATTTTTTACTTTTAATTGGGCTATGTAGATTTTAATTAGTAAAATAAAGAAAATTATATCCAGCTGCTTTACTCCATTCTTATTTTTTAATAAAATAAACTGCGTTTCGTGTATTGTGAAACACTTCCTTTCTTACTACCGACCAAATTCTTTCCAAGTAAGCAACCTGAAAATATTAATTTAAAAACCTCCTCAAAAATATTTATTGTTTACTGAAAAATAGGAATATATATATATATATATATATATATATATATATATATATATATATATATATATATATATATATATATATATATATATACATACATATATACATACAGGCTGAGTTTTCAGTGCGTATTTGCTCTGTAGTGCCTTAGTTACTTATTAGAGAAAAATGTGAGTTATCCCAAGTTGTTGGTATCTTTTTTTGGCGTTTTTTAAAAATATCGATGAATGTATAGGGTGTTCCATAGGTGTTCTATATCTCCTGGACAGAAACTAACTTCCTTATTTCTAATGGAACACCCTATATATTTTTTGAAATTCGGAAAGAGTGCAAAATTTTGAGTCAAAAACATAAACTGGTCTATATTCTGCAACTAAAATAGAATGGAAAATAATATACTAAGTGTTACATTTTCCATGTCATATTTAGCTAATTTTAAACTGTGAAAACTTTTTTTTTCAAATGGAACACCCTGTATTTTTTATGCCCAGTTAAAATTAAATTATCTTTCTTATGGTATAACCATTCCAGGGGTATTGGTATTATTAACTGGCCCCGATGAAAACAATAATACAAATAACCTTTAAAATTGAAAACAATAATTTATTTAACAAATCATAACATTAATATGGGTTGATAAACATAGCCCATTTCAAACAATGGTTGAATAAAACGACGTAATTTCTTTTATTTGCATAAATGTCCCTGAAAACCAATTCAAATCTAAACCGAATAAATAAAATTAATTACAAAAAAGTGAAACCATTGTTTTACATTTTTTACTTTTAATTGGGCTATGTAGTTCTTAATTAGTAAAATTAAGAAAATTATATCCATTCTTATTTTTTAATAAAATAAGCTGCGTTTCGTGTATTGTGAAACACTTCCTTTCTTGCTACCGACCAAATTCTTTCCAAGTAAGCAACCTGAAAATATTAATTTAGAAAACCTCCTCAAAATATTTATTGTTTACTGAAAAATAGGAATATATATATATATATATATATATATATATATATATATATATATATATATATATATAATGTGTCCAGAAATTCTACACAACTTTGGTAGTGATTCTAGACCAAAATTTATAATTATAAAAGTCCGGAAACGCTTCGTTTAGGACCTAAGGTGAAAAATTTATTTTCCTCGGTTTTATGCGATATTTTAACAAATTTGAAGATGGTTCTGAAATTTACGATTCTTGTGGTCGAGAATTAAATATTTTATTGATTTTGATGCTGCCTGCAGACGCCATCTGCAGTGGTATGCTAAAGTTAATTGGCCTTAACTTTTTACCAGTATATTGACGTTCCATTTGAATTAGTTTGTTCCTTTATCAGTTCTAAGCAAAAATATACTTGGTCGATGCGTCTCAGATCAACCGTTTTCGAGATATTGGTTGATGAACAGTTCAATTTAATTCTATAATCCTTAGCTAATTGGAATTAAAAATCAAAGTAACGTATGTTTGCATTTTTATTTTAACTTTGAATTTAAGAACGAAAATGAAGAAATAAATAATAAAACTAAAAAAATAAATGTTACAAAAGGTGTTTTTATTAAAACTGTTCATCAACGATATCTCGAAATTGATCTGAGACGATCGACAAAATATCTTTTGCTTAGAACGAAAAGGAACAAATAATTCAAATGGAACGTAATGTGGTAAAAGTTAAGGTCAATTAACTTTAGCATACCACTGTAGATGACGCCTGCAGGCAGCATCAAAATCAATAAGATATTTAAGTTTCTCACAAGAACCCTCGAAAATTTCAGGACCATGTTCAAATTTGTTCAATATCAATAAAACCGAGGAACATAAAATTTGTTCACATGTAGGTCCTAAACAAGCGTTTGACCTTTTATATGAACTTTTTCTTATTTTGGTCTAGAATCACTAGAAAGTTTGTGTAGAGTTTCTGGACATTGTATATATATATTATATATATATATATATATATAATATATATATATATATATATATATATATATATATATACACTGATTTTATTGCGGATGTTCCATAGGTGTCCTATCTCCTGGACAGAAATTAACTTCCTTATTTTAAATGGAACACCTATATTTTTTGAAATTAAAGCAAAATTTTGAGTCAAAAACGTAAACTGGTTATCTTCTGCAACTAAAATAGAATGGAAAATAATGTCCAAGTGCTACATTTTCATGTCATATTTAATAATTTTAAACTGTGAAATGGAACACTGTATTTTTTTGCAGTTAAATTAAATTATCTTTCTTGTTATAGCCATTCCATTAAAGTTAGAGTGTTTGAGATATTAATTTTCTTTCCAGCAAACATAAGTAGTAATGCACCTTCCCGCCATCTTGATTTTACGTCACAAGCCCTCTTTCACTTTTATATGCCCACATGACCGGATTTTCCACCCTTATTTTTACTCGCTTACGTGTAAGACGTATCTTTTCGCCCTATTTTTGCACATCCACGTGTGAGACCGCATTTTCAACCTAATTTACACACCGTGTGAGACCGTATCCTTTCTTTTCGAAGGCCCTTTTCAACCCTAATTATTTTTACTGCTTACGTATAGGACGTGTATTTTCACCTATTTTTACAATTTTCTTTTTCAACCCTAATTATTTTTACACGCTTACATGAAGGACCGTATTACCCTTATTTTTATGATTTCTGTTTCAAACCTATGGCTGTATTAAGGACCTTTTGACAGCTAGGACTTTTTGTGGTTGCTAACGTGAGGACTGGGGTCTGGTCTTGGCTTAGAACTGTATTTAGGGTTGGGCTGGTCTAGCGTTATTTGGTGGTATTAAGGTCCTTCTGGCTATATTAAGAACAGTGCCCTGGAGGTTAGGCAAATGCACACGCATACAATGTTGAAATTGCATAATTAATAAGATATTATTATTAAAATTATCGACCCTATTGCTTTTAAAATGGCCACATGCTATTGGATGATCTTTTACCTAAAACGTTGTATTTCTAATAAGGAGGTTCTTGTGCGACACGTGTAGGCTTCCAACTTGTTCTCAGGTCGCCCTGGCCCTTTGAGTAAAAATTGATTTTAGTGCCATCTAGCGGCGTAAAGACTAATGAACATTTTCTATAACAGAAGCTGATAATGCACACCTCTCTCTTGCTCTATCTTGTTTCTTCCTCCCCTCTCTTTCTCACACACACAAACAATTCAATTAATTACTCAATCTCAAACAAAGCACGCTCGATCACCAGGTCAATCTCAACCAATCAACCGAAATTATGTCTTACAGTTTTGCGGAAATCAGATTACAGTTGAAAGTGAATACATTCAAGTCTAATTTAAATATGACGTGAAATAATAAATAATTTCTACCCTAATGGAATGATGCTTTATGTATAGGCAGATCCTCTAAACAGCCACCACCTATACATTCGGAACATCATATCTGATTTATTTGCATGTTCAATTACACACAAAATTGTTTCATTGTAATGTGTCATTAACATTTGTAAAACCCATTAAAAAGTAATAATTACTTATATAACATAAAGTTAAATTAAAATAACATGTTTTAAGAATATCAAGTTGATATAACGGAAATAAAAGGCAAAAGGTTTTAATGGCCTTAGGAGAAAATACCTCGACCATAAAAGAGGCGTTTAGATTTATAAACATATCCCAGGGGCTATGTTAGAGCGTGGTTAGTCAATACTTCAGACATCCCGAAGATGTCGATTCTAAACATTGACGAGCACGCTTCGCACAAGACCAAAGGCTAGCTGCGTTCTGGCGTCTTAGGAGAAAATACCTCGACCATAAAAGAGGCGTTTAGATTTATAAACATACACTATGTTAGAGTTGGTTAGGTCAATACTTCAGACATCCCGAAGATGTCCGATTCTAGAACATTGACGAGCACGCTTGCGCACAAGACCAAAGGCTAGCTACGTTCTGTCTTAGGAGAAAAATACCTCGACCATAAAAGAGGCGTTTAGATTTATAAACATGCCACCAGGGCTATGTTAGAGTGTGATTAGGTCAATACTTCAGACATCCCCGAAGATATCCGATTCTACCCGAACATTGACGAGCACGCTTGCGCACAAGACCAAAGGCTAGCTACGTTCTGGCGTCTTAGGAGAAATACCTCGACCATAAAAGAGGCGTTTAGATTTATAAACATGCCCAGGGGCTATGTTAGAGTGTGGTTAGGTCAATACTTCAGACATCCCGAAGATGTCCGATTCTACCTAACATTGAGCACGAGGATCAAACGAAAAACACGCATGCACGCACGCACGTACACACGTACGCACAAGCACGTACACGTAGTACGCACGCACGCAAGTTACACGCTGCACGTACGCACGCAACGTAAGCACACGTTCGCACGCACGCACGCAAGCTCAGTACGCTCGCACGTACGCACGCACGTGCGAACGCTTACGTACAGCACGCTACGTACGCACGAACGTACGCACGCTCGCACGTACGCACGCTACACGTACTGCGTTGCATGCGTTCGCACGTACGTAGCTCGCACAGCACGTATGCGCGCACACACACACACACACACACACACACACACACACACACATAACACACGAAGAGCGAAACACGCTAAAGCGAAAACTTGTAAACTTGCAAACATGAATCAAGACGGTGGAGCACCGCTAAAAAAAACAGGTTTATTAACAAAACCGAAGGAAAGCTTAACGTTTTGAAAATATATTATTATTATTATTATTATAAACAACAATACATCATTATTATTTAATAACATGCTTTATCGGTTTTCTTCTCTTTGAACCGTGAGTCGTCCTCATCATCATCATCTGTGAACCATCATCTTGATGTGTACACCCAGCTCAACCACGTCATCGCTTTCATCATTATCTTGAACGGTTATGTTGTAGTTTATTAACAAGTCAGTAAAATCTCTAATGTCCGCTGATGTTGGCTCATAAACAGGAGAATACATTATGTAATGCTCACTGATGACAGTTACACTTTAAAGAGCGAACACACGAGAAACGAGAACGCAGCTAGCCTTGGTCTTGTGCTAAGTGCTAGTCGATTGTATGTAGTTGTAGGTCCTATTGTGTTGACCTGTTGAGCTGTAATTGGAAGCGTTGCTTGCTATACCCTGGCCGTGGAGTTATGTTTAATTAGCTTTTTTGACAGATGTATTTATTTATGATAAGATCAGGCTTGCATGTAAAGTAATATAGAGGTGAAACTAACTAGCTAATGTGTTTTGCTGCTACACGTATCACAGTATTGAAGATTCTGTTTATGTATTAGAAAACGTACTACAGCTTCGAAACAGAGTGCAGATAAAAATTGAAGAAAGTGAATACGGTACAACTTCGGCGAGCAGACTTAAAGGTTTTAAGTGTACAGCATTCCCAGAGCAGCGTTGAAACCATTTAATTTAGAGCTAACCTCGTGTCCATGTAATAATGTCTGATAAACTATTAGGGTTATTAGCTTGCTTTATAGGTTACAATATAATCGTTCAAGGTGCAGATGATGAGGAGATTGTATCTCAAAATCTCATTTGATCTCGTGAGATGTGTATAGCTTTTCTTAAAAATACCTGCGAGGCTGTCTCATTCAAAAATCTCATGCAAAAAACATCAATAATCGTTAGCAATGTAGCTGTATCCGCTATTATGCTTACTTAATGTATCACTAGTATAGCTTTTTGATATCGAGAGAAGAAGCAAGATTTCGAACGGTTGTAGTATTTCCAGAGCTCTATCGAAATCAATTAAATTTAAGAATAATCCCATTTCTATGTAATAATAGACGTAGTATAAAGTTACATATTTTAAGTATTTAATGTGTAATCACTGTATAATGAGTTTTATTATTATGATGCAACATGGTATCAGACGTTTTTAAAATATTTGTGTTTTGAATGTAAATTTTTGTAAGTACAACATAATTATTAAATACGAATTCAGGTTTTTCTGTATTACTTTCTAAATAGTTAATGTCTGGTATGTAATCGAGTGTTTATATTCAGCCATTCACAAAGCGTGTTTTAGTGAGGTACGTTGTATAAAAATTTCAGTTTAGCATATGGCAGCGTTGAAGGAAAAACTTCTAAAGGTAAGCGTATTATTTTAATATATGTTTTTACCTGATATTGCTAACAAAAATACCGATAAAGATTTTTAAAATGTATTATCATGCTTATAGGATAACGTCATAAGATCAGCTCTACAAAATAGTAAGTACGCATTCGTGGATTTTAAAGTTGTAGTTATTGTTAATTCACTTATATAATAATAAACCATTAAAACCTTTTGCCTTTTATTTCCGTTATATCAACTTGCACGAGGGTTCTTGTGGTCGAGAAATTATTGATTTTGATGCTGCCTGCAGAGGGCGCCATCTACAGTGGTATGCTAAAAGTTAATTGGCCTTAACTTTTTTACCACCCGGTATATTGACGTTCCACTTGAATTAGTTTGTTCCCTTTTCAGTTCTAAGCAAAAAGGTATACTTGGTCGATGCGTCTCAGATCAACCGTTTTCGAGATATTGGTTGATGAACAGTTCAATTTAATTCCCTATAATCCATAGCTAATTGGAATTAAAAATCAAAGTAACGTAAGTTTGCATTTTTATTTTAACTTTGAATTTAAGAACGAAAATGAAGAAATAAATAATAAAACTAAAAAAATAAATGTTACAAAAGGTGTTTTTTTATTAAAAAAAAAACTGTTCATCAACCGATATCTCGAAATTCAAATGGAACGTCAATATACCGGGTGGTAAAAAAGTTAAGGTCAATTAACTTTTAGCATACCACTGTAGATGGCACCCTCTGCAGGCAGCATCAAAATCAATAAGATATTTAAGTTTCTCGGCCACAAAAACCCTCGTGCACCAAATTTCAGGACCATGTTCAAATTTGTTCGCAAAATATTGCCATAAAACCGAGGAACACACGAGAAATGAGAACGCAGCTAGCCTTGGGTCTTGTGCGTAAGCGTACTCGTCAATGTTAGTGTAGAATCGGACATCTTCGGGGATGTCTGAAGTATTGACCTAACCACACTCTAACATAGCCCCTGGGGGCATGTTTATAAATCTAAACGCCTCTTTTATGGTCGAGGTATTTTCTCCTAAGACGCCAAAACGTAGCTAGCCTTTAGTCTTGTGCGCAAGCGTGCTCGTCAATGTTCGGGTAGAATCGGACATCTTCGGGGATGTCTGAAGTATTGACCTAATCACACTCTAACATAGCCCCTGGGGGCATGTTTATAAATCTAAACGCCTCTTTTATGGTCGAGGTATTTTCTCCTAAGACGCCAGAACGTAGCTAGCCTTTGGTCTTGTGCGCAAGCGTGCTCGTCAATGTTCGGGTAGAATCGGACATCTTCGGGGATGTCTGAAGTATTGACCTAACCACACTCTAACATAGCCCCTGGGGCATGTTTATAAATCTAAACGCCTCTTTTATGGTCGAGGTATTTTCTCCTAAGACGCCAGAACGCAGCTAGCCTTTGGTCTTGTGCGCAAGCGTGCTCGTCAATGTTCGGGTAGAATCGGACATCTTCGGGGATGTCTGAAGTATTGACCTAACCACGCTCTAACATAGCCCCTGGGATATGTTTATAAATCTAATCGCCTCTTTTATGGTCGAGGTATTTTCTCCTAAGGCACCATTAAAACCTTTTGCCTTTTATTTCCGTTATATCAACTTGATATTCTTAAAAACATGTTATTTTAATTTAACTTTATGTTATATAAGTAATTATTACTTTTTAATGGGTTTTTACAAATGTTAATGAACACATTACAATGAAACAATTTTGTGTGTAAGTAATTGAACATGCAAATAAATCAGATATGATGTTCCGAATGTATAGGTGGTGGCTGTTTAGAGGATCTGCCTATACATAAAGCATCATTCCATTAGGGTAGAAATTATTTATTATTTCACGTCATATTTAAATTAGACTTGAATGTATTCAGTTTCAACTGTAATCTGATTTCCGCAAAACTGTAAGACATAATTTCGGTTGATTGGTTGAGATTGATCTGGTGATCGAGCGTGCTTTGTTTGAGATTGATTAATTAATTGAATTGTTTGTGTGTGTGTGTGTGTGTGTGTGTGTGTGTGTGTGTGAGAAAGAGAGAGGGGGAGGAAGAAACAAGATAGAGCAAGAGAGAGGTGTGCATTATCAGCTGCTGTTATAGAAAATGTTCATTAGTCTTTACGCCGCTAGATGGCACTAAAATCAATTTTTACTCAAAGGGGCCAGGGGACGAAGGCCTGAGAACAAGTTGCGAAGGCCTACACGTGTCGCACAAGAACCTCCTTATTAGAAATACAACGTTTTAGGTAAAAGATCATCCAATAGCATGTGGCCATTTTAAAGCAATAGGGTCGATAATTTTAATAATAATATCTTATTAATTATGCAATTTCCAACATTGTATGCGTGTGCATTTGCCTAACATCCAGGGGCACTGTTCTTAATATAGCCAGAAGGACCTTAATACCACCAAATAACCCTAAGATTAATCCTAGACCAGCCCAACCCTAAATACAGTTCTAAGCCAAGACCAGCCCTCACCCCAGTCCTCACGTTAGCAACCACAAAAAAGTCCTAGCTGTCAAAAGGTCCTTAATACAGCCATAAGGTTTAACCCCCAAAAGAAATCATAAAAATAAGGGTAATACGGTCCTTCATGTAAGCGAGTAAAAATAATTAGGGTTGAAAAAGAAAAGAAAGGATGCGGTCTCACACGTGGGTGTGTAAAAATAGGGGTGAAAATACACGTCCTATACGTAAGCGAGTAAAAATAATTAGGGTTGAAAAGGGCCTTCGAAAAGAAAGGATACGGTCTCACACGAGGGTGTGTAAATTAGGGTTGAAAATGCGGTCTCACACGTGGATGTGCAAAAATAGGGGCGAAAAAATACGTCTTACACGTAAGCGAGTAAAAATAAGGGTGGAAAATCCGGCCCCCCCCACGTGGGCATATAAAAAAGTGAAAGGGGGCGGGGCTTGTGACGTAAAAATCCAAGATAGCGGCGGAAGGTGCCCCATTACTACTAACATATTTTGCTTAAAAATTGCATACATATAAAATTAGCCTTATACTTAAAAAATTAAAAACTGCTTTTAATTTAAAATTAGCTATAACGCATTTTTAAATAACGAGAACAAATGTTCAATAATAACTTTAGTAATATAATGATAATAAGAAAAATATCTATTAAAAATTAACTTCTCAATAGTGATCAACGTTCCGCCCATTATTTGCTATGTATAACTCAATTCTTTCTCTAAATGACCGTTGTACATTTTCCAACATTTCCAGTGTAATTGTACGAAAAGCATGTCACATTTTGGTTTTTAAACCTTCGACCTTGTTGTGAAATTTCTTGGTAAACAAGATTTTTAATTTATTTTTATATTTTATTATTATAAGTTTTGTTATGATCGAATAAGTTCATAATAATAATTTTTAAGTTATTTAATGAGATCTCGGTGACTGGACCACCCCGTCCAATCCATTTGTTAGAAAATAAGTCATCAAAAATTCGGCGAACAATTACACTATAACGTGGAGATCTTCGCGTATTTTAGTTAACATCCAGTTACAAAAATTTAGCATTAGCAGTAAGTTCAAAACGCTCCTTAAGTTTTTCAAAACATTTAACTTGACGTCAATAAACACTTTCCATGACATTCTAAGTCATATCAACTAATTCTTGAGTAGAATAATTCATTTTAACGTTATACGAGGTAATATTAATGGGATAATAAATACAGGTAATGAGACAAGCAATTAAATGCGATTATCAAAACTACTTAGAAACTGTGAGTAGTTTTGTTTGTTGCTTAAATCTGTCAAAGCCTTCTTTGTACCAATTTTTAAACAAAACCCTTGTAAATCTGTTTGCTGGAAAGAAAATTGCAAATATCTCAAAAACTACTAACTTTAATACCTGCAATGGCTATACCAAAAGAAAGATAATTTAATTGTAAATAATTGAGCACAAAAAAATACAGGGTGTACCATATGATAAAAAAAATGTTCGCAGTTTAAAATGAGCTAAATGTCGAATGGAAAATGTAACACTTGGTATGCAGTATTTTCCATTCTATTTTAATTGCAGAAATTAGACCACTTTATGTTCTTGCGCTGTGCCAAAAATTACATTCAGATATACCATATGGAAAAAGTTTTAAGACTCCTTCCAGACCTTTAAATATCTCCGATAGCTTAGGGTTTAGTATAGGTCGAATGCAATACAAGCTTTAATAGCCTTTCTCAAATATTGTTGAGACGTAAGGTATTCCACGTTAGTATAATATTGACGTTTATCTGGTTTTCATTGCGAATCACGATTTCTTCGTTCCATCGGGCTCTATTGGGTTCAGATCTGGAGATTTGGCTGGCCAATTTAAAACATGAATTTCGGGGTACTATCGAAACCATATTCGAACTATTCGTCCTCGATTGATGGGTGAGTTATCCTGAACGAAAACTATTTCGCTTTCTGTATACATAGTCATGACAACTTCTAATATATGCACATAATCTTGAGGCATTTACAATAACAAGTACTCCCGGACCTGCTTAGTTCATCTAGCCCCAATATCTTCTGCTTATACGCCCACTAGAATGTATGGACTGGATGTTATGCCGATTGTGATTGGTTCATCATAGCGTCTTTCGAAAATTGTCTGACGAAGAAAACCTTTTTTCGTTGCTAAAGATGATAAAATTCGAATTTCGTCCAGCCTTCGTGTGGCGTAATTGAAGGCGACGTCCAGCATGTTCGGATGTAATGAAGAGCTTCCTAGCGGGAATGACGGAATAATGCAGTTTTCCTTTGACGGTTCTCGTATGGATCTGAGGCTGTAAATCATATCTCATAATAGTCGACGTTGAAATGGGTCTCTCCTGGCAGTACTGTAACCAGTTTTCCTCGTCGATTTCATTCAAAATAGAACGTCGCCCCGCTCGTTCCTTTGTTTGTAAAGGAGATTATTTCCGGTCCCTTCTTGCTCTCTTCTGGCCCATCTTTGTACTTGTAGCTATAAAAAATAACAGTAACCTTGAACTTACCAGTACAAGTTTGTAGACATCTACATGTGCTCTTGAAATGTGGAGGTCAAGAAGAAATGCTCACAAAATTATTTTAAACATAAGCAGAATTAAATGTAGAAAAGTTACTAAATCAATTTTACTCAAAGGGGCCAGGGGCGAGGCCTGAGAACAAGTTGCGAAGGCCTACACGTGTCGCACAAGAACCTCCTTATTAGAAATACAACGTTTTAGGTAAAGATCATCCAATAGCATGTGGCCATTTTAAAGCAATAGGGTCGATAATTTTAATAATAATATCTTATTAATTATGCAATTTCCAACATTGTATGCGTGTGCATTTGCCTAACCTCCAGGGGCACTGTTCTTAATATAGCCAGAAGGACCTTAATACCACCAAATAACCTAAGATTAACCTAGACCAGCCCAACCCTAAATACAGTTCTAAGCCAAGACCAGCCCACCCCAGTCCTCACGTTAGCAACAAAAAAGTCCTAGCTGTCAAAAGGTCCTTAATACAGCCATAAGGTTTAACCCCCAAAAGAAATCATAAAAATAAGGGTAATACGGTCCTTCATGTAAGCGAGTAAAAATAATTAGGGTTGAAACAGAAAAGAAAGGATGCGGTCTCACACGTGGGTGTGTAAAAATGGGGGTGAAAATACACGTCCTATACGTAAGCGAGTAAAAATAATTAGGGTTGAAAAGGGCCTTCGAAAAGAAAGGATACGGTCTCACACGAGGGTGTGTAAATTAGGGTTGAAAATGCGGTCTCACACGTGGATGTGCAAAAATAGGGCGAAAAATACGTCTTACACGTAAGCGAGTAAAAATAAGGGTGGGCATATAAAAAGTGAAAGGGGCGGGGCTTGTGACGTAAAATCCAAGATGGCGGCGGAAGGTGCCCATTACTACTAACATATTTACAGGATTTGCTTAAAATTGCATACATATAAATTAGCCTTATACTTAAAAAATTAAAACTGCTTTTAATTTAAAATTAGCTATAACGCATTTTTAAATAACGAGAACAAATGTTCAATAATAACTTTAGTAATATAATGATAATAAGAAAATATCTATTAAAATTAACTTCTCAATAGTGATCAACGTTCCGCCCATTATTTGCTATGTATAACTCAATTCTTTCTCTAAATGACCGTTGTACATTTTCCAACATTTCCAGTGTAATTGTGAAAAGAATGTCACATTTTGGTTTTAAACCTTCGACCTTGTTGTGAAATTTCTTGGTAAACAAGATTTTAATTTATTATAATTATTATAAGTTTTGTTATGATCGAATAAGTTCATAATAATAATTTTTAAGTTATTTAATGAGATCTCGGACTGGACCACGTCCAATCCATTTGTTAGAAATAAGTCATCAAAAATTCAGCGAACAATTACACTATAACGTGGAGATCTTCGCTATTTTAGTTAACATCCAGTTACAAAAATTTAGCATTAGCAGTAAGTTCAAAACGCTCCTTAAGTTTTTCAAAACATTTAACTTGACGTTCTTTCAGGATATCACGCACCATATCTGCACCAATAAACACTTTCCATGACATTCTAAGTCATATCAACTAATTCTTGAGTAGAATAATTCATTTTAACGTTATACGAGGTAATATTAATGGGATAATAAATACAGGTAATGAGACAAGCAATTAAATGCGATTATCAAAACTACTTAGAAACTGTGAGTAGTTTTGTTTGTTGCTTAAATCTGTCAAAGCCTTCTTTGTACCAATTTTTAAACAAAACCCTTGTAAATCTGTTTGCTGGAAAGAAAATTGCAAATATCTCAAAAACTACTAACTTTAATACCTGCAATGGCTATACCAAAAGAAAGATAATTTAATTGTAAATAATTGAGCACAAAAAAATACAGGGTGTACCATATGATAAAAAAAATGTTCGCAGTTTAAAATGAGCTAAATGTCGAATGGAAAATGTAACACTTGGTATGCAGTATTTTCCATTCTATTTTAATTGCAGAAATTAGACCACTTTATGTTCTTACGCTGTGCCAAAAATTACATTCAGATATACCATATGAAAAAGTTTTAAGACTCTTCCAGACCTTTAAATATCTCCGATAGCTTAGGGTTTAGTATAGGTCGAATGCAATACAAGCTTTAATAGCCTTTCTCAAATATTGTTGAGACGTAAGGTATTCCACGTTAGTATAATATTGACGTTTATCTGGTTTTCATTGCGAATCACGGTTTCTTGGTTCCATCGGGCTCTATTGGGTTCAGATCTGGAGATTTGGCTGGCCAATTTAAAACATGAATTTCGGGGTACTATCGAACTATTCGTCCTCGATTGATGGGTGAGTTATCCTGAACGAAAACTATTTCGCTTTCTGTATACATAGTCATGACATCTTCTAATATATGCACATAATCTTGAGGCATTTACAATAACAAGTACTCCCGGACCTGCTTAGTTCATCTAGCCCCAATATCTTCTGCTTATACGCCCACTAGAATGTATGGACTGGATGTTATGCCGATTGTGATTGGTTCATCATAGCGTCTTTCGAAAATTGTCTGACGAAGAAGAAACCTTTTTTCGTTGCTAAAGATGATAAAATTCGAATTTCGTCCAGCCTTCGTGTGGCGTAATTGAAGGCGACGTCCAGCATGTTCGGATGTAATGAAGAGCTTCCTAGCGGGAATGACGGAATAATGCAGTTTTCCTTTGACGGTTCTCGTATGGCACTGAGGCTGTAAATCATATCTCATAATAGTCGACGTTGAAATGGGTCTCTCCTGGCAGTACTGTACCCAGTTTTCCTCGTCGATTTCATTCAAAATAGAACGTTGCCCCGCTCGTTCCTTTGTTTGTAAAGGAGATTATTTCCGGCCCCTTCTTGCTCTCTTCTGGCCCATCTTTGTACTTGTAGCTATAAAAAATAACAGTAACCTTGAACTTACCAGTACAAGTTTGTAGACATCTACATGTGCTCTTGAAATGTGGAGGTCAAGAAGAAATGCTCACAAAATTATTTTAACATAAGCAGAATTAAATGTAGAAAAAGTTACTAGATTACAATATGACTTATGACATATGACATTGACAGGTGGGCGGTAAAATTTTATTGTTCACAGTTTGAAAGGTTTTATGACGATTTTCTGTCCTATGGAGCACGGCAATAAGAAAAAAGATAGATAGAGGAAAGAAAATTCTATTAATGCCCCAACAAAACTTAAAAGGTCGAGTCGTGAAAATATTATTCTATAAATTAACAACTTACCATTATTCAACAGTAACAGAAAACGAACAGAGGGAATAATTGATTATTAATATGCATTGATATATTTTATTTTACCCCTACTTATAATATAATTAAAACGGTATTTCCTCTCATAAAAGACAGGAATGTTGCAGATAAATTGTAAGGACTTTTCTTTGGTCAAAGTTTCATCATTACGTCCTTATATTATCTATCATAACATAAGAATGCACTAGAGTAGGATGTTAATTATCTTTATTTCATTAATGAACAATTACACAGCCCAATCCATGTTATGCTTTGTCAAATAAATGAGTGTTTACAATTTAAAATTTTCTTTCGTATTATTGTCTGCTTCAGTTCTAGGTAATAATATTAACAAGACGCGCTTATGAATGAATCGACCTTGCCGTTAATGTACATGCTTGGAACACCCTGCAGTCTAGAACCAAATCAGTCAGTTTATAGCGTAGGTATGAATATGATGCACAAGTAACAGCATCCCCTTCTTTGAGAAAACGAGGGTGAACGAAGTGGCTAGGTGAGCGCAATGCTGGTTGCCTATACTACGGAGTTTATCTATCCAACAGTCATTACTTCTGTAACTGTACAAGAACAATCTGTAGCAAAGTGCAATACTAATGTACAGCGTATTATTCCAGTAACAAAAGATACCATCTAGCTCAGCTGATTTCAGGATTACTAATGTAGTGGCGCACTAGATGTGTGGGTTCTGTGACCATGTAGTACATAGTTGCCGGAGGCGCTACGTAGTTTGAGATAACGCAGCTCCTAAGCCACGAAAAAGAGATAGGACGCTGTAAGTGAATACATCCAAGGAAATACAAAAATAAGTAAAACGCACATTAAACAAGTAAAACATCGTACTGCTTAAATCAAAGGTGTTATTTATTATCAAAACAAACTGTACCGAAAAAAATCAGTAGTCAGTGTCCGGTGGCAACACTAACTTACGTACGCATGCCGTTCAAGAACCCAGAAAAGGAAAACATCTCAATACAAATTATTATATTATTAAATTATTCTGCATTAAGATAAGAGTTAAATATTTACGTAACTGCCAAACTAAGCATTATGAGATTAACCCACCTTAATCCAAAAGATTATTGTAACAATTTTATAATTAGTGTAAACCCTAGCGGTTGAACTACCTACTAAGCGCGTCCCCAGGTAGCGGATAGGGGAATGACCTTACAAATGATCGTAAGAGATGCAAGGCCAACACCGAAATATATGCTCGTGGCCTTAAACGGTCACTGCTAGTTCTAAAGAATACGGTGTCGCGGACCAGTTCACGTGGGGGCCTGTAAATAGCGAGCACAGGTATCGCAACTCTGCATATCCTCTAGCTGGAAGTACACTTTTCTTCTACTAGACTTGAGTGACTTCCCTTACTTTAACTATTTTCTGTCGGAGCACCTTTGCTCTAACTCTTGGTCTTTTCAGGCGCACAGCGATGGCTGAGAGACATTTTCTCTCTCCTGGAGACGAATGAGCACCACTCGTCTTTGTACTGTAACCATTGTCTGCACTTCAGCGACTCTAGCAGGGCGTGGCTAGGGAACGTTGTGCAGGCAGTGGCCGGTGGTCTGGAATTAACCGTTTGAACCGCGTGGAGGTGCAGCACTATAACCCGCTCAATACAGCAGGTATAGTGCGCGCCTAAGCGATGCATCGTACTTTTGCACGGCATTACTGAAGGGTTGATCAGTTCCTAGCGACTAATTTTGGGGCACCGGGTGCAACCCCGTTGTAATTAGCCTTACACGTCAGCAGGGGGCCCCTGGCGTGGTGGCCTTTATTTCTCCCAAACTCGTAGGACTCTAATGGACACGATTGTTTTAGATAAAGAAGAGAGGTGTGCGGTGGACCCGAAGGAAGACACCGCTACGCAAATAGAGGATCCAAACGCAGGGATCAGGCTCTGCCCTGACGGATCATGTTAAGGCAGGTTACTATCCTAGGACTGTCGACAAAGAAGCTTACCGGGGCAAAAAAGAAGAAGCACCGGAAAACAGAAAAGATCAAGGCTGGCCTAAGGTAAACTAACCCAGAAAAAAGTAGAAAATGGGGAGGAAAAGAAGAAGAGCAAGGGAGCTAAGACCCCGGTCAGACTACTCTACTCTCTCTTCTTAGAAAAAATCCTATAAGAAAACCCAGGAGATATGTGCAGACTGTGTTACTCTGGGGCAGCAAAAGGACTCAGAATAGCGGTGGTAGACAGACGCATCCTGATCCTCTACTAGATCAGAGGCAAGATGATCTGATCATTAACAAATTGGGGAGGTGGTAGACGAGATACCTTCCACCAGTGATAGCTCTCCACAGTTTAAGGCAAGTAGGTACACGGAAGGAATCATATGGATGACGTGTGCCAACGAAAATACCAAGAACTGGCTAAAGCAGTCAGTGAAAAATATGGAGGTTTCTTGAACAGGCTATGTGTAAGGCCTATTAGGCCTATTAGGGTAGTACAGGTGAACGTCCACACAGTAAGGCAGCTTCGGCTGCCTTATGCAATTTGATGGAGGGCTATGATGTACCCTAGATGTACCCTAGATAATCAGAGGCAAGATATTTTGCCTTGGAGCAATCGGTGGTGAACTAACTTATAGCAGGGACACTGATAGACCAAAAACCTGTATATTAACCAAAAAGAAATACAAATATTACCGCTAATGAATTTCTGTTCGCAGGATCTAGTAGCGGTAAAGATCTCCTTAGATGGAGGGGGCCCGAAGGAGTTAACACTCAGATTGGCGTACCTCCATTCTGATAACCCGAAAATACCGCCCCTTCATGAAGTGGAGGAACTGGTCAGTAGCTGCAGAGGTAACGGATTGCAACTACTCATCGATTGTGACACATACTCCACCATATGGTATGGGCAAGTACCAACACCCATCGTAGAGGTGAGCTTACAATTCAAAATCTAAGGAGGCGCGAAAACCCTTCTATAGTTGTTAAAGTGTACGGCAAGACCAAAAACACATGCAGGCTATATGTTAATAAAGTTCTATATCCTCAAGATGACGGGTATGTTGGAGTTTTTTATAAAAAGGCTCCTTAAACGTGGAACTTTTCTCAAAGGGAAGAAGAGGGCATTATTTGCTGTTAAAGATATTGTAAAACAATTAAAACCCTCACAAAAGGACAACATCAGCTCGTTTAAGGACATGGTCAGTTTTGACAACGATTTAAGTGAATTGTTGTTGTATTAAGGTCAAATAAAGTTTTTTGCAACACCTAAATTTTTGTCGTTGAGTAAGACACTACTTTAACGTCATCCTATTTGTGGGGTGATGAGGAACACTATATATATATATATATATATATATATATATAAATATAGATTATTATTATTTGGAAAAAGTAACATTTGAACTACGATTACTTTCTTTAAAAAAAATATTTATCACAAGTTTTTTCAGTCATACGTTAAAAACTGTTCCTATTCACCCCATTTTACGTTAATGGCTGTCAGCTCTTCCCTCGTTTTTTCTTGACGTTATCAATGTTGTCGACTATGAGTCCTTTCTTGTCAAACATGAGTCCTTTCATGCTTGAAAATAAAAAAAAATCACACAAAGCCAGGTCAGGTGAGTAAGGTGCGTGGGGCAGCGGAACAATGTTATTTTTTTGCCAAAAACCGTTTAACAAAGACGGCTGTCTGTGCAGGTGCGTTGTCATGGTGGAAAATCGAGTCCCCTCTCTGTCACAAACCGGATTCTTTTGACGAAAACTTCCAAATAAAAAGCTGGATTAACTGTCTGGCCTGGTGGAACAAGCTCTGAATGAACTACCCCCTTCACATCAAAAAGCAAATAAGCATTGTTTTGATGTTTAATTTTACTTGACGTTTTCCATTAGTTTGGTTATTGCTTTATTTCTGGGTCGTAACCATAGCACCACGATTCATCACCTTTGACAGGAAATCTGAATCAGTTTCAAGCTGCTTTTTCAAAGCACATGTTTCAACTCGACGTTCTTTTCGATTGTCAGTCAGAATCCGAGCCACAAACTTGTCAGCGACCCTTTTCATTCCTAAATATTCGGTTAAAGTTCGCTGAGCTGAGCTCCAACATAATCTACTAATCTCTGACATTTGATCAATGGTCAATCGACGGTCTGTGAGCACAATTTCTTTAATTTTCACAACATTTTCGTCTATTCGGGCAGTTAATGGAACGAGGTTTGTCACCAATAGGCATAGCATCACCTGTGTAAGCTGTTTTCATTAAAACATTTTCAGCGGCGTTTCGACCAAGTAGGAAGCAAAATTTTACTGCCGCACGTTGTTCATTCAAACTTTCCATCATGAAAAACGAATAGAGCACAAAATAGCACTAGCAAAAATTATCACTACAGATGAACAGAACAAACCAGGTCAACGAACCAGGCGGTACTGAACTAGTAATGAGTTGCGCCACATACAACTAATGGGAGAAATTCATACTGCACAAGCCCCGCCCATAGCAGAGCTATTCCGGTTTCCTTTGGGTACACCCTCGTACATATGTCGGGAGAGGTAAAGTATTTGGGAATAATTCTAGACTCATATCAGAAACGCGGAAATTACCCTTGCGGTAGTTAGGCGCACTTATGACAAAACATGGGTTCTGAGACCAAGTATGGTGTACTGGCTTTATACGAGGGTAGTCAGACCGGAAATAACGTATACGACTTTGGTGTGGTGGCTAAAGGTGAACCAAGACACCGCCAAACTGAAACTAGGCAAGATACAAAGACTTACCTGTTTAGCCATTACGGGGATATTGAGAACCACGTCTACCGCTGAAATGGAGACCCTATTGAACCTCCCTCCTCTTGATCTGCTGATTAGGGGGGAGGCGGGATTGGGACTATGTAAATTGCAGAATTCACAGTACAATCTGTGGACAGAGCATACGAGGTTAATTGACAGCATTAGAGGCCACTTACTTGATATTAGAACGGACTATATGACGCCAAAACATCTCGTTGCTACACTCTTCGAGGTAATAATTCAGGATCGAATGGGGTGGAATGAACAGGGTCCCAAACTCCCACCTAGCAGTCTAATCTGGTACACGGACGGTTCAAAAACCGAGACGCGTACTGGAGCGAGCATACAAGGTGTGAAACCAAGGCAAGATATCACTATCCCACCGTCTTCCAAACGGAAATATACGCGATACAGAGGAAGGCGTATCTATATCTTATCTGACAGCCAGGCGGCTCTAAAAGTACTATCAAGTTTATAAACTGGTCTGGGAATGTTACGAATAACTCAATGGCCTGGTAGAAAGGAACCAAGTAACCCTTCTCTGGGTCCGTGGCCATTGTGGAATCGAAGGAAACGAAAAGGTAAATAAACTCGCAAGACAGGGATGAGCGGACCCTTTTATGGCCCCGAACCTGCAATGGGAGTAACAAGAAACGCAATCCGTAGCTATATCAGCGAATGGATTCGCGTGCATCAAGCATACTCCTGGCAAGACATGTGCCTGTTAAGGACCATTTAAGGAAGATCAAGAAATTTGATGGATACCTCACATGTAGATTTTGCGGCGAGGAACTAGAAACCACTACACACATCATATGTGACTGTCACTCGCTGGCTGCTAAAAGACAGCGGATCTTCGAGTACTCAAAAATAGACCCGGAGAACCGATCACACATTAAGGGCATTAAGATCATGGACTGGGTGTAACAAACCACTAGGGAGAACACAATAAACCATATAGGTTGCAGTCTCCAGAACCAGCTAGGTAGACGGACCCGAGGGAAAGGAAAAAAAATTGTGTAAACAGAAGGAAATTTACTAGCTGCAGTACCAAATTATCAATCTGAATCAATAGCGAGAAAAACAGCAAGTTAGTTTAGTAACCATGCAAAACCTGAAATAAAATTGTATTGTAGTGCATTCATGGCACTGGGACCTAAGCAAACATCTAGTTAAGGAAAATTCTATTCTATTAATGATTACAGCTTTGACAAACCTCACAGTCACGCAGCCTATCAAATTAGAAATTCAAATTTATTCTTTCATTCACGAGTTACTTGAAAACGACGCACAAATCGAATTCATTTAAATTGTAAAAATTTACATTACAAGACAATCTAAGGTAAGACGAACCAAGTTATCATACAAATCGAATTACTGAAAAGTCCAAATTGATAAAATTTTAATTGAAAGACGTAACGCAACGTCACAGTCTAAAAACTTGCAAGATAGCTCCATAAATATCTCCAATACAGAAGAAGTGACGGAAGATAACTGTCTTCTGAAAGATAAGACCAGCTGTAAGCTGGAAAAATGTTTAAGTCATCCGAAAACCCGGCAATGCGATAGGGCTTTAGCCATTTAAGGTTCCCAAATTCAAGGAATGTATAAGACGTTTGCTAGAAACCCAATTTAAATTTTCGTAAGTAACCGGATCAAAAGACCTATAGAAACGCAGAAAATATGTATGACAGCTCAATTAACAAACATAGGAACGGGAAAACATATTCTATTAAATGTATAGTTTAGAAATTTCTTTTAAGTTCGCGTAATTCAATTTTGTAAATTAAATTTACAGTGAAAGTTGATGAAACAAGAACACGCATTTAGATCTAAAAAGTTACAATACATAACTTTTGTTATTATGCTAATAGATGAAATACAACATAAACATATGTAATGGAAGGTGCCATATTATAAACCCTTTTACCGTAGGGTCAATTCAGTTTTGTAAAAATTGAGTAATTAATTAAAATGCGTCAAAAATAAGGTTTTCTGCAGCCGTGATATTAACCTGTTCAAGTATGTTTGTAGTATATTAACTTATAAAGCAACGCACTGTTAAAAACAAAGTTAGCTTACGAACGTACTTTAAGAGTTCATAAAACATTAAACAATAAGTAATATTTTTATTTCCTATTTATTCAAATGAAATATACAATTATTATAATATTCATTGAATTGCCCTAGCAATGTCGCTAGAATAGCAGAATCCAGTGTAAAATTTAATGAAAGCGACTCCTAAAATGCAAAATCACCGAGATAATACCATCAGAACGATAGTACGAATAACTCGTTCTGATAAGAATGTTCAAGTCGTGGAAGCTTAATATCCGAAAACCCTCAATGCAATAAGTTCAATTTATCCAAATCAAAGGAAAATGGTAACGTGAAATAACCAATTAAAATTTAAGCTTGAAAACTAGTTCGAAATGAAAATTGACAATCAGGATAGAACAATTTCTAATAAATTTACGCTCAATCATGAAATTGGTTTCAAAATTTTTACCATGAAGGAGTTGAAAGATCAAATTTGATAAAACAAAACAGGCCTTAAATAGCTATAATAAAATCAAACCGCAACTTTGCAAATGGGATAACGGATGAGCAATGAGTCTAAAACAGTGACGCTCAATCAATGAAATTCGTTTATAACTTTTAACCAAAGGAAGGCGGAAAATCAAATCTGATGAATACCATAAAAGAGCATAAAATAGTTTAATGAAATAAATCCGTCAGCAAAGATAACTGGAAACATATGTATTTGAAACAGCACTCGTTAAACAAGCTCAATCAAGAACATTAGGTTATAAAATTTAAACCAAAAGTAGAATTTAATCTTACAAATAAAATAAATTATTATTGATTAATTTGCCTCCATTGCCTAAAACAAATCGTAATTGCCTTTCCAAAGGAACTAAAACGGTAAACCCACTATCTTACTAAACTAAGTGATGTTAATGCATAAATTTCTTTCAATAAAGTTAAATTTTCCTTGAACAATAAAAGAAGTTGAAGGACAATCTAGAAATGTTTCTGAATACAACACAACGTAAAAAGAACAGGTTACAAAACGTAACGCTATAATCAATTAAAATTTTTCCATGAAGCGTTAAGACAAATGAAATAACTAGAGACTTGAAATGTAAGTCAAAACAATGCTGACCCTTCAAATGCAAACAGGGTGAGAATGATTAACAGTTACCTCAATATGAAATTTTTATAATTTTTAACCAATAAGGAGGCGGAAAATCAAATCTTGATGAATACATAAACATAAAAAGCTTAAAGTATAATAAATAAATCCGATGCCCTTGCAAGTACGGAAAAGGTGATTAAACGTAGGAATAGAGGAAATTTAACAAAATGGTACTGTAATTCTTGCATTTTATTCGTACGTCCACATTGAAGAATATCGTAGAAGGAAATCAAATCTTATAGACCTGAATATTTGAATAAATTCCAAATTACTCATTCCAAAGTTCAACTTTGACAGTTTTTGGATATTATGGAAATGTACATTTAGAACTTCATCATGCCTACCAACTTTATAATTTAAAGTTCTGTTATAAACGGATGGTCTCGTTTATGAACTGACATCACATAATGTTATTGAGCCATTCATAATTTTAGCCCAAACTTAAATCTTACATTTCTTTGCAATGACCTAGTAATCAATGAAATATTTAACAAGGGATTTTTTATATGCATTTGAAATGTTGAAAAATTCCTTTTAATTTAAACGGTAACGGTTTTCAGAGGTTAAAACGAATTTAACATTAACTATTTTCGATTACTCCTAATACTTTTTAGATTTTTTTTTTTATGTAACAGTATTCAAGAAATATGAATTAAATAATCTCATTAATTGAAAATTCAAAATTAAAAGTTTACCTCCGGTAGGATTGAACAGCTTAAAGGTTCAAAATATAATTTGTAATTAAATTTTTGAATTTCTATTACCTAATGATGGTTTTTGAGAATTAGTGAAGAAGTTTGGTCACGGTAGAATCCATTGAACTTGAACATTTGAACTTAACTTTTAATTTATTTTGGTTCTTAAACGATGGGAAAGTCTTTAAATTTACAAAAGTATATACATTGAATGATTGATGAACATATGGTTTTTTAATGGAATTTAAAACCTGTATTTACGATTGGTTCTGTTTATTGAATTTCCTTAATTGTTGAGAATTAAGTAATTTGTAATAAGGGGGATTTTATCTTTATTATATTATTAAATAAATTTGGCAGGAAAAATTCCATTCATTAAAATTGACCTTGATAGTGATTTAGGAATTTCAGAGGTTTAAAAGTTTTAGCCAAATTGGTGAGGTTTCTATTACATTTTTCTTAAAAGAGTTTCTTTTTATGTAGCCTTAATAACATCTTTGAATATTATAAGTTTACAGGGCATCGGTTGATTATAACGAATCACGTTGTCAAAGGTATAATTGTGAATTTCCCACGCTTTCGAGTTTAGTCTATTTCTGCGTTTAAAAAATTAAATACATAATTTTAATGTTGCTAATTAATAGGAATTATAAGAATTAACTTGGTACTTCTGGAAGGGACCTTATTAACGAAGCGTTAACAAGTTAACCATTTGTAGAAGGAATGCGTTAATTTTATCGAAATGTTTTATAAATGTGTTGTAACGTACCAATAACCTTGAGGATTTTATAGTTCTTCAATCGATATTTTGATAACATTTTTGAAGTGTACGTTTAGATTCACCGTATACTTCTTAAGTTTGCGGTTGTTTAAATTATTCATTTTAATGTCTATTAATTTTACTTATCAAAATTAAACTTTCTCCATTTTAAAAATTTAAATTCATGAAAATGAAGTATAAGTTTGTCATTTTTACGTGAAGGTGGTTAGATTTAGCTTACTTTTAAGCTATTTGGTATCTAGTTTGATGTTCACCTCTCATTTACAAATTTGTACAATTAGGTTGATCAAGTTATCGCAGTTATTTAGGCGTTTTCCTTAGGTCTGAAATCAAAACATTTTGCAGGTTTGATTAAAATTATTTTCGTTTTCAAAAAGATTACTTTTAGATTTGAGGCGTTAATACAGCTCATATTGAAATATAACTTCATTGGCAATTCTGTTACTTTGTGATAACCACCATGTGTAACGTACACGGTTTTTAGGTGCAAATTGCAGATCGGCTTAGCAGGTTAGTCTTTTCGTGCATAAAATTGATGTAGATCTCTTTTTATAATGCAAATTATAAAGAGGATTAACGGCAGAATTCAATTTGCCTAGTACCGATTATTGAATGAACTTAGACTCAACAGAAGGCGAGGCGTTACAGTACAAAACAATGTAGTATAAGTATTGATTAAGCATTTTAATGCCGTTTAAAGAGCTTTGGTAAAGGCAGTTTTTCAAATAACCCTTGTCCAAATGCATTTTAAAGTAGTGATTCGAACCGAGTCGATCATGGAATAAATTTACTTTTGCAAATAATAGGGAGTCAATAACCATTATGAAAGGAACTTCAACCAGCAAAGCCAAACGAGACCTAGAAACCGAAATTGATTTGAAAAAATGAATTAATATATATTGAAAGTAGTATTATTCGTCCTAAAAATTAGTTAGTTTATTTTTTCAACTAATTTTCTGCACGTTTATCATTGTGAAACATTTTCAAAATCCTTCATCAGACATTTATTTAAAGAACGTTGATTTAATGCCGTAATAGTTTTCAAGACTCTATTTATATTTTTAAGTGAAGGCAGTCATTCTGTATATAAATATAATATAGACGCTTTAATGTCGAAGTCCCGAATATTATAAGTTTATAGTTCTAAATCCATTATTATGGTAGAAATTTTGAATAACATTTATCAGGTTTCAGATTGACGTTTTATATTCAATTACTTATTGCAGTATCTTCCTATGTGTTCAGAATATTCAGAAACATTTTCTAGTTTTATGAATTTTTAATTGTTATTTTCGTTATTTCCATAGGAAAATATAACTTTTATTGCATTTAAGATGTGCACACTTACAAACATCATCTGAATGAAGTAAGTTCTGCGATTGGATATCATCGGTATTTTGGCTGCTCGAGAATGGCTGCTAACTTCGCACCGGAGCACTTGGATCCTCGCTTGATGTCCTCACTTCATTGCCAAATTCAAATTCTTTAAGTAGAGATTAACGGCACCGAACCTTTCAATATCCATGTTACCATTAGAGTTTAATGTAACCCTTAGCATCTAACCACAAAGGCGATGGGCATGGCTTTCGTGACTGACTAAAAACATAAATACGTATTATAAAGTAAAGAATTAGAGAGGCAAAAAATAGATAATAAACTCATTGTGGTAAAATAACTTCTTCTGGCATTTTTTTGATACTCACATAGGCAGGATAAGTTTACTTTCTGCCAAAATAATAGAGGGTAGTCATAACTAGCAGATAATAATACAGGAACTCTAATAGAGCAAACGCCAAATACGAAGACACCTGCGCAGAAACCGAATATTGCATTAAAAAGAAATGGAATAATGATATGAGTGAGAAGGAGATATTATGTTCCGTCCACAAAATGTAGTGTTGTTTATTGTTTTCTAACCTCATTTTTCGTGCACGTTTTAATCAATTGTAAACAGTTTTTTTCAAAACTCCTCCCGTTTCAGCACCTTTTATTTACAAGTAAGTTGTATTCGTAATCCACAGTAATATGTATTAATATAATATATTGATTTAGTTCGTTGTTTATAATGGGTGATGCGAGTACATCGTCTGATAGTACATCAAACATTCCAGCAAAGAAACGGCGTGTCTTATCGCAAGATGCCCGCGAAATTATTTGGAATGTTTATCAGTTTCATAAAAACATGAATGAAGGTATGTCATTATTGTACGATTAACATCTGTCAGTTTTTTCACGATTACATTTCTTTACAGTTAACGTTCTTGATATCGTTGTGAAAGCAACTAGAGCATCTAAAAGTACCGTCGTTAGAATTATTAGAGAAGGGCGTGCAGTTCAACGTGGTGAAATAGAATCGTTCAAGACCTCTATAATAAAAGAATGAAAAGCGCACCAAGATCATCTGTCGATAATTGTGGGGAACAAGTCATTCGACGCATTGTACACAATTTTCATGTCACGGAGAAACGACGGCCAACCCTCAATGCTATCTATAATATTATTAAAGATGACGAATCCATTGGTTTCTCTGGGAAGGAAACGTCTTTAAGAAGATTATTAAATAAAATATGTTTTAAATGGACGAAAACCGTTGACAATCGTAAATGTTTAATGGAACGATACGATATACTATCTTTACGTTGTGCTTATATACGAGCAATAACAACGTATCGAAGAGTAGGGCGACCCATTGTGTATACAGATGAAACATATACTGGGTTTTCCACGGTAGAAGTTTATGTGGTTAGAAACAATTTAGAAATCTGAATTTTTGGACTTCAGGGTTATTTAAGATTCTCCTTCATTCTAAAATATTTTCAAGGTCATGTTACTTCCGGTTATACCGGAAGTCTCCATATTAACTTCCTTATTTTAAATGGAACACCCTGTATATTATTTTATTTTTGGATTCTGACAAAATTTTAGGATGCCTTATAAGGGTTTCCTATACTTTTCAACTGTTTCTAGATATCTTGATTTTCAAAATTTTGAAAGATGTAACTATTTTCAACACTGCTTGTCTTACTTATTTTTGGCTGATGGAAAGTGCTTCTGGAGTAGACAGAAGCATAAGAACATACTTTTGAAATACTCATTGACAATTGATTTATTGCATACATGGTGTTCAAATTTGATGAACTATTAAACAATTTTCAAATATTCCAGGTGTCATTAATGGTAGGTGTGGATACCGTTCGTTAAACAACCTGCATGTTCGCAATTCGTCCACGTTCACCATGCGTGTAAAACAAATTTAATAAATCATTGTTAGAATATTCTTGAATACATTCCATTATAAACAGTACTTAAAAAATACTTAAAAATTACAAAATCACTTAAATTGTACTGATTTGACGTTAAATCAACAACAATGTTTTAATGCGTGTCAAAATCAAGACTCACTAGATTGCAGTTTTGGAATTTTATCGGCTTTTATAAAAAATACGGAGTTATACGAGTTATAAAATGCTTAAATTAAATTGGCGGTCATGTGGAACATTTGTAATGATTCATTTTATCTTTTTATCACTTTTCTTCTAGTTATGTTCAAACAATTGTTTTATGTTTTCATTTGTTATTATGCTCTCAATTTTGTTATCTTCTTGTTTTATTTCATTGTTTTAATAAAATAGAATTTGTGTAGTTTGAATTAAGTTCATTTATTATTTTGAAAACATTTCAGTTTCTGTCAAAATCACATTAAAGTAGAAAATATTAATTAACAAGAAAATTGTCGATAATAGGTATAGGTAATGTTATAGCCAAACGATGCATAACTAAATGCTGCATCTATTCATCCAATAATATACAGGGTGTCATATTTGAATGAAGTAAGTTCTGCGATTGGATATCATCGGTATTTTGGCTGCTCGAGAATGGCTGCTAACTTCACACCGGTGAGTAAGTAGCAGCACAATGGTAGCAGATGCTAGTCAGTGATGTTCTATTGTCCAGAGCACTTGGATCCTCGCTTGATGGCCTCGCTTCATTGTCAAATTCAAATTCTATAAGTAGAGATTAACGGCACCGAACCTTTCAATATCCATGTTACCATTAGAGTTTAATGTAACCTTTAGCATCTAACCACAAAGGCGATGGGCATGACTTTCGTGACTAAAAACATAAATACGTATTATAAAGTAAAGAATTAGAGAGGCAAAAAATAGATAATAAACTCAGTCTCATTATGGTAAAATAACTTCTTCTGGCATTTTTTTGATACCTTCGTCCATAAGCCATTTTTTAAATGTATCGTAGAGAGGGCGGGGAGAGTCGACACTCACATAGGCAGGATAAATTTACTTTCTGACAAAATAATAGAGGGCAGTCATAACTAACCAATAATGATACAGGAACTCTAACAGAGCAAACGCCAAATACGAAGACACCTGCGCAGAAACCGAATATTGCATTAAAAAGAAATGGAATAATGATATGAGTGAGAAGTAGATATTATGTTCCGTCCACAAAATGTAGTGTTGTTTATTGTTTTCTAACCTCATTTTTCGTGCACGTTTTTATCAATTGTAAACAGTTTTTTTCAAAACTCCTTCCGTTTCAGCACCTTTCATTTACAAGTAAGTTGTATTTGTAATCCAGAGTAATATGTATTAATATAATATATTGATTTAGTTAGTTGTTTATAATGGGTGATGCGAGTACATCGTCTGATAGTACATCAAATATTACAGCAAAGAAGCGGCGTGTCTTATCGCAAGATGCCCGCGAAATTATTTGGAATGTTTATCAGTTTCATAAAAATATGTATGTAGGTATGTCATTATTGTACGATTAACATCTGTCAGTTTTTCCACGATTACATTTCTTTACAGTTAACGTTCTTGATATCGTTGTGAAAGCAACTGGAGTATCTAAAAGTACCGTCGTTAGAATTATTAGAGAAGGGAGTGCAATTCAACGTGGTGAAATAGAATCGTTCAAGACTTCTAATAAAGGAATGAAACCGCACCAAGATCATCTGTCGATAATTGTGGGGAACAAGTCATTCGGCGCATTGTACAAAATTTTCATGTCACGGAGAAACGACGACCAACCGTCAATGCTATCTATAATATTATTAAAGATGACGAATCCATTGGTTTCTCTGGGAAGGAAACGTCTTTAAGAAGATTATTAAATAAAATATGTTTTAAATGGACGAAAACCGTTGTCAATCGTAAATGTTTAATGGAACGATACGATATACTATCTTTGCGTTGTACTTATATACGAGCAATAACAACGTATCGAAGAGCAGGGCGACCCATTGTGTATACAGATGAAACATATATACATGCATCGCATACAACGCCACATTCCTGGGTAGATGATTCCTACGATGGTTTAAAATGTCCAATCGGTAAAGGTAAACGTATTATAATAGTACATGCTGGTGGTGAAATGAGATTTATCAATAATGCCCTCTTAGTTTTTAAATCGGGCTCAAAAACAGGTGATTATCACGACGATATGAACTTTATTAATTATAAACGATGGATTGAGCACCAGTTATTACCGAATTTGCTCGAAAAGTCAGTTATTGTTATGGATAATGCAAGTTATCACAACACGTTAGCAGTTAAACATCCAACTTTTAGCAGTAAAAAAATGGAAATGATAACTTGGTTACAAGAACGAGGGATCGTACATGATGAATCCCAAACAAAAGTGGAGCTGTATGATTTAATAAAATGTAATAAACCGAGCTACACGGAATATTCAATTGATGCTATATTTGCGAAACATGGTCACACTGTATGTCGACTACCTCCATACCACCCGCAGCTAAATCCAATAGAAAAAATATGGGCCATTGTAAAAGCTTGGGTGGCGTCGAGAATCACAACTTTTAAATTAGCGGATGTTGAAAAAGTAACTCGTGAAAAGTGTTCGATGGATTTGGAGAGCCACTGGCAAGAAGTGTGCCGTCATGTTAAAGAAATTGATTACATTAATAAAGAGCATATTATGGATGTCGTTTGTGAGGAATTGATTATACGTAGGAGTGGAGACTCGTCGGATGAATCTGATTTTATATCAGATTATGATAACGAAGAAATAAGTGTAGAGTAATTGTGTAATATTTTATTGTATTTATATTGTTAATTTCATATTGCACATGTGTTGTTCATGTTCTTAGATATGTTTCTAAGGCACTTTAACTTCTTAAGCACTTTTTAAACACTTAGTCTATGATCTACCAACATAACGTCTTCGTACCATAACCCTTTTTATAGTTCGCAGAGTTTTTATGTATTGTACCAATTATTATACATGTTCTACACATTAGTATTATTGTACTTCATGTAATCAATATCTGTTATGTGTTTAATTGCTTAATTATATTTAACACACTAATATGTATCGTGTTGATCTTTTTAACATGCTACTGCCATAGCTCACTACTTTTATGAATACAACATCATTGTGAAAACCCCATGAAACCTGTTTTGTTGTATAAAAACCATCTGTTTATATTCGTATACTATATTTTCCTCACAACAAATTATATAACTTCTTCAAATTTATTTGAACTTGCATACTATCTAATATTTGAATTCGATAAAACTCTACCCCCTCTATTACACCTATTTATAACCATCACAGTATAAAACTGTTTAGACACGAATTATTTACCCTTAAAACTATGGTTAATAATTAAAATGCGAATTACATTTCCGAGTAAATTTATAAACAAGTAACATAACCTTATATTTCACTTTTCACAATTAAATAAATGTTTTTTTTTGTGTTTAAATTGTCCTAATTATAAAATATAAACATCATAATTAAGAGGTTATTAACTAAAAAATGTACAAAACGTAACTTTTACTTCTCTTAAAAATACTAATATTTTCCGGTTGAATAGTACACGGTCACGTGATTTTTTTCCCGCAGCTTGGTGTCTTCGTATTTGGCGTTTAGTATACCAAATAACAGATTTATTTTACAAAACAATGCAAGATATTTATATACGTAGTTTAATCATTTTTTGTTGATTATTTTCGTGTGCATGTTTGACATTTTGGCGTTTAAATGTTTTAAGTGTTTTCTTGTAAATTTGTTTAACCATTTTTTTAATTTATTTACCACTTTGACTCCTTTTGTGCAGTTTACCTTACGGAACTGATAATACTCAATTGTAATAATCGTGTTGTGAATGTTCTTGAAGTTTGAACAATGTTTGTGTAGATACATTGTCATTTAATGACGTGAAAATATATTATTATTGTAGTTACAAATAATTGTATCTTATTTGAAATAAGTTCTACTTGCTTATAAATGTTATACAATGCACGTATTAAAAGCATGTAAATTGCGATTTTGAATAAAGGTACATGATTTGAAGAAGAATGATCTCAAAATAGAAGTGTAGAAAATATGTAACACTTCGTTTGATGCAGCATAACTTACCTACATTTTTCACATGCTTTTTAGCCAGTATTAAAAATTCAAATTATATTACCTGGTGGTTAGACCACTTTTCATACTTCAATCCATTAAAGGCAGTCTGGATATTTCTGTTTCAAAATTTAACGGATTAAGTGCGCATTGGTGTGCCCATTTTCACCTTACATTATACGTCAGTAAATCCGTTGTATTTACACATGTTTGATGCTTAGTTTTAATCTAATTGCTATACATTTTAACATTTCTTTGATAGTTTACTAGTTCTCAATAAATAGTGTTCATTATCATTTCAAATTTGTCATTGTTTATTACCTTATCAACACGCCACTGCCCAACTAAAGCGTCCTCTCGTATTCATTTTCAATAAATCAAGTGACACCTGTTGTAACTAGTGATGGGCACAATCAAATGATTTCAACAATCGAAACTTCACCTCTCGAGTGAAATTTACAATAGAATGATCATTCGAATGATTCCGTTTCGAAAAATTATTTCACTTAGGACAATCTCTCGTTTTTCAGTACACGAGTTCTTAAAAATCTCGCAACACCAAGTAGGCTCGGTACAATCGTTAATCGCCACAGATGTATGTGGGATAACCTAATCGCTTACGCCGCTGCACGTGCGGCTACCGCCAAAGGATTCGGCGGTGGTGAAGCCATACATAAATAATTATTATTATGATATTTGATAAAGCTGTCTTATCAAGGTGGTTGCAATTTTTTTTCTCCCTTATCTTTCCCTTTTCATTTGCGTTAAGTTTAAGTTTAGTTTCACTGAGGTCAAATCAATGAGCAACAAGTCAATTTGGAAAATTAAAATTAGTCGCCGTATTGGTAATAAAAATCTATACTTTGGGAGTTTTTTTATAAAATCGACGGATCAGTCTAATGTGGAATGTAAGCTGTGCAAGAAATGTTTTCTTTCCATTTTGTATATAACATTTTTGTTTAGTCATATGTCATATATACTGAATCTGACATCTAATTTAAGAATTTATTGTATTAAGAATTGTGCTTTCAAACATTAAAACTTGAATAAGAATTATTTTTAATGCTCGTTGATGTCGAATGATTGAATAAAATTTATATAAATCGAAATGCCTGCTTTGATGTTTCTAAACTAAACACGGCGCAAGCAAAAATAACCCTTATAACAGGCTACAGAAGGTGCGATAGGTTTGTAAGTAACCCAAATATGGCGTTTCGACCCCAACCGAAGCTTCAGTGTACTAATAATTCGATCTTATCGCTGAAACCAAAAGCGAGAGGAAAGTAGAACGAATGACGCGAAGGAGTGAGTGCTGACTTCGACCAACAAACCATTCGAATGATTTTCGCATAACCACTCGAAATATCTCGAGATAACCGTACAATCGAATGATCGATTATTTTTCATTCGATAGGTCCCATCACTAGTTGTAACGTGGTAACGATTTTTCTTTATACTGAAGACCTCGTGGTCTGTGATGTTAAACAAAACACGATCAATGTAACGTTTTAATTCATACACTTGGTGGCTTGACGTTATTTGATATTAAATGAAAAGTTAATGTGGATATCTTCGATGGTTTTGTAGTAACGCATTAAACCTTTTCTTAGCAAAATGGGGGCTTTATGTTTTTACACATCATAATGACACGCGTTTTTTTCCTTCTTCTTTTTCTGTTGTCATTCTATATGGTTAATATGGGAAATTGAAACCATTTTCCACAACTGATCTTTTAAGCTTTATCTTATCTGAAGTTTGTAACATTTGAAACGCAATTCAGCTATCAATCCAGATGTATTCTTATGGCTTGACGTTTCTGGAAAAATTTGATTGAGAGGACACAAGCAATGGTTTTTCGAAACTAGTGAACGGACAAGCAAGTATTATTTAACCTGTCATTGTACTTAATAAAGACACAATAAATGGTTTAATTATTCAGCATATATATATATATATATATATATATATATATATATATGTATTGAAATAATGTGCTTCACACCTGGTTCTATTAATGTAATGTAAACACTGAATCATTGAAAATGAACAGGGCTATGCAACCAACATTACAGGAGCTAATTTACGTTTTTAGAGCGGTCTATACACAGTCGCTGTTATTAAATGGTGAAATAGTTTATTACCATTTTCATGTTACGTGATGATTTCATCCTTGTTTGTCACCAGGGTTATAGATAATAATAAAGGATAGAACATAATCCACGACCTTAAAAGAGCAATAATTTAGCGATAGCCGAGAAGCTAGAATATTTGGCTAGACAGTAAAACTAAATAAACTAATAAAATACCGTATTTTTAGAAAAATAATAGTTTTCAAAGCCATAACAAAATTAAAGAATTTAACAAAATATCACAACATGTCAATAGTGGGTATAAAAGTCGTTCCTTTCTATGACTTCCAGCATTCTGTTGTGTATAGAAGCTACAAGATTTGAACAAAAATTGGTTTCTCGTATTAATTCCCAAACAGCTTTTGTGTGGTTGAATAATTCTGTTTGATTTCGCAGAATAACAGCTTCTTGCATGCGTCCTTCCCATTGGCTAACCATTTTTCCCAAAGGTGTTCAGGCGAGTTTGCGGCCCATGGCAGAACTTCGATTTCCATTCTGCTACAATACGAGCTGTATGCACTGGGCTGTTGTCTTGTACAAAAACAATTGTTTTCATTTCTTCTTCTGGATACAATGCACGTACTGATGGTAACAACGTTTTCGAGAACCTCGGTGTATCTTTGTGATCGAAAACAAGGTGGTGAAACCATTTCTAACACTCCTGGACCAGCAGCAGACATCCATCCCCAAAATCCTAATTGAACTGTCCCACATTTTGTAACAGGCCTAACGTTCGCTGTATTGTACCGGGTGTAGTTTGGACGCCATAAGTGCACAGGGCTGTCTTGTGTAGAGGAAAAGGTTCGTCAGTAAATATTACATTGGACCAATCTATATTCAAATTTTCGCTACAAAAGTTCAAACGGCGCGTTAGTGAGCAATGGTTTCCTTGCTGGGCGTCTATGGTGTATTCCGGATGAATGTAAACGACGGCGTTTTGTAGAGAGAGAAACCGGTTTCTTCTCGTATACCAGTAGCTCTAGTGAAAGAATTTCTAGCTGCTGCTACCGTAATTTCTTCATCTTCCTGTACAGTTGTTTTGCGTCTTTTGCCAGGTCTAACAGTTGTAAGAGGTCTGTGTCCACCTAACATGTGCCTTTGAACCCATTGTGCAACTTGAGTTCTCTAAAAGATTATTGTGAACAACAATATCCAATAAGTAAAAGAAAGTAAGATTACCGAAAGATCCAAGCGCCGGCTTATGTCGCTGTAAGAAAGGACTCGCTCTGCCATGCTTATGACCACCTCTTGGTTCTAAAGTAGAGTCGTGCTGACCTAACCGTCTACCCATTGCAGTAAACTAACGTTTTATTTTTTGACAATAAAATAACGCTTAATTAGATTAACAGTTTTGTATTTCAAAAACTAATTAAGCATAGCAACCTTTTGAAAAATTATTTATATTGTCATTTTAAAAACATTTTCCCATTATGTGTGAATTGGGTTGCATAGCCCTGTTCATTTTCAATGATTCAGTGTTTAACTAACCATTTTCAGCTTACTGTTTTTTTATGTACAGGTAATATAAGTTCAAGAGCCTATATTATCTCAATTCAGAGTGTATTGGCGTTCATATTAATCCTTAATTATCAATATTAATTAGTGCTTTAGTTTTTAGCGAAAGCTTTTACTGTTCATATTCTACGATACTGCTTACTGTATTATATATGTGTATTTAATTGAAGTATTTAACATTGCTATTATATTACTGTTCTCTCTAGAACAAACGCTTGTTTGATTACCTTTATGGGAGCCATTTGTAAATGAAATAGATTCATTGAGTTAAGAATTGGCAGGATTTAACCACCACATTTGATGGTTGTTGCTTTGCTTGCCTTAGTTTATATATGGTTTATGTATTGTCTACGATGCTGAATTAAATTTAAGTTGTCAATTGTTTTTGTGTAGGTAAAAGAGTATTTGATAACCGGTTTGGAGGAACTCCTCCTAGTTCTCACAGTAGGCTTAGGGGCTGAATAAAGCTAAGTTGCAGTACTGTGGTGTGTATTTCTTGTGAGGTATTTATCCCAGTGACTTGCTTTCTTTGTTTTATAAATATCATTGCGAGATGGCGAGATTTAACGCCCAACACCTGAGGTACTCTGACTCCCGCACCTTGCTAGCCGCTGCACTATTTATGAGCGTGGCTACTCCTGCGCCAGGAGTCTCTGTCATAAATACTTCCTCCCAAGTTGTATGAGGGCTCATTTACGTCTATTAAATTTACCATAGATTACCCACCCTCATTCATGTACTGTACGTTTTTCGTAATGCATCCCTAGATTTGATAGGTAATAAATTACTTCTATACTGATTACCAATAGACGTCAGGAACGGTTTCAGACATGATTTTTGCAAAGTTTGTGAATACATTTCTTTCGTATTCACCATAGCAATCAGCATTCTCTCTCATCCCAGACAATTTTAACTTTTCAGCTGCAGAAAAAATTGAAGCTAAACTCGTGTTTTACAGTTTAATCATCTCGGTGTATTAAATCCTCACTCACAACGGTTTCCGATTAATATACTGCTGTTTTATGTATTCCACATAGAGAGCTTTACTCATGCCCTTGCAAACTTATACAAATTAAACCATGACCACCCAAGATTTTTAAACGCGTGTGTGCGTGTATGCGTGTGTGCGTGTGTACGTGTGTGCGATGTGTTAGTGCATGCGTGTGTGGGTGTATGGAGTCGGGAGGGGTGTGTGAGCGAGCGGACGGGCGTGGGTGGGTGGGCGGTCGGTGTGATGGGTGGGGATGAGTGGCTGGTTGGTAGGGTGGGTGGGCGGTTTGGCGGGTGTGTGGTGGGTTGCATGTATGTGTGTATGCGTGCCTGTGCGCGCGCGTTCGCTTTCGCGTTCGTGTGTGTATGTAGGAGGGATGGGTGCGTGAGTGTACGTATCTGGAGCCACAATTAGTTAAAAAATACTTATTTTTATACTGATTTTAAGGAAACATTATATTTAGAGGTATTTTTAAGATATATTTCGGCTCTATTAAATTTTGGTCAATTGAGGCGCTAAAGTACATTTTATGAATTTTTCGAAATCTGCTAATTTTATTGAAAGAGCGAAAGGAGCTATATTAAAGATAATGAAATATTAAACAAGTTTCCTTAATAAAAATTTTTGTAGAGTAATAATTAAATCTGAAAAATCAAAAAGTTCCTAAAATAACTTCTGTATATATCGGAAAATAACGTAACAAACACTATAAGCAGTATTCTGAAGCTCATTTAATCTTAGATACGGTTCTTAAGTTTTAATATGAAACAAAATAAGCGTTAAAAATTAATTTAAACATCTTCTGTAAGGGGTCATACCAAAACGAGAAACAAATTAACTTTTAGAATAGCATTGGTTTTCATATTTGGTAATGTTAAACCAAAAATATGTATACTGTATTATATAAAGAGAAAAGTGTTTAATAAATAAATAAATGCAGCCAGGTAGGATGTTTGTAATACAATGTATATTACTTTTTCAAATACAAAAATTTGCATACGTGTATGTTAATTGATTACTGCTGTTTTGTATATTAAATATAAGAGCAAATATGAATAAATTTATATTCATTATCCTTACTTCGTGGATTTCCATATTTAATAGTACCAATGTTTTAAAGATAATATAATTCCACTATTTCTTTTATATAATTATTTATTTCGCTGCGCGTTTCAACACGTTACATTACTCAAGAAAAAATATATAACTAAAATAACAACCCGGTAGTCATGGTAACAAATCATTAAGGTAAAACTGCAAAAAATTAATATAAATTATAATTATATATTTAGAATATCTGTTAAAGGTGAGTCTATAAGATGAATATGTTTATTCATAAAGGCACTGTGTACTGTATGTTTATAAGATACTTTAGCATGTTTTGATAGTTCATCAGATTTTATTCATGAGTTTTTAATTAATATTATCAATTTACATCCTAACATAAAATTTACACTACAGTCTTTGGAAGCATTCGAAATTTTTAAACATAAACAGTAAGTAGCTTTAATGAACGAACCGGTTTACCTTAATGATCTGTTACCATAATTACTTGTTTGTGATTTTACTTATATATTTTCTCTATATGTATAATGGTACATGTATTGAGATGAGTAAGGGAATAAACAATTGTATAAAAGAAATGGAGGAATTATATTGTGTTTAAAACATTAGTACTGTTAAATATGAGTAAGTTAAGAATATCCCTATTACGACTGATTAAGTCTTGTGTTTATTTGCTAATATATATATCATTTAATAGGCATAAGAAAGTTAAGTGTTGGCCATATCAGATTTTGTTTATTAGTAATACTAATTGAGCAAGGAGTGCAATTGAGCAAGGAGTGCGACAAGGCTTTGTGATGTCACCGTGGTTGTTCAATATATACATGGATAAATGTCTTAGACAAGCATGTAACGATACAAATGGTGTAATGGTTGGTGACGTAAATGTACGACTCCTGGTGTATGCAGATGACACAGTCTTATTAAGTGACAGTGCGGATGAGCTGTAAACCGCTCTGAGGAAGTTTGATACAGTCTGTGAGAGCATGGACCTAAAGGTAAACGTGAACAAAACTAAGATTGTGGTGTTCAATCGGGAAGGTGGAAAGGAGAGTAGAGTATTTACTCTGCAAGATGAAATTGTGGAGCAAGTGGACGAGCTGGTATATCTCGGTAGAATGTTTACTGCAGATGGTACAATTGAGAGCGAGATTGGACGAAGAGTCAATGCTGGAAGGAAAGTGATTGGTAGTGTGTGGACGATAATGAGAAATGAAAGCATGAGTCTAGCTGCGAAACGAGCAATCTATAATGGCGTATTCGTCCCGTCAGTACTGTATGGAAGTGAGACATGGGTATGTCAAAAAAAGCACGAAAGAAAAATAAATGCCTTGGGTATGAGATTTCTGAGAAGCGCATGTGGTAAAACGAGACGGGACAAGATAAAAAATGAATGCATAATGAGGGAGTGTGGTGAGGAAAAGACTATGATGGATAGATATAAAAGTTGTACATTACGTTGGTTTGGTCACATTGAGAAAATGAACAACGCAAGATTAACGAAACAAATATATGTGGGTGAGGTTAAGGGCCGGGCCTGGTAGGCCGCGTAAAACTTGGCTGAATGTAGTAGAATCTATGATAAAGGAAAGAAAGATAAGGAGTTTTAAAAACAAAAGGGCATGTCAGAGACTATGTATGAATCTTGCGGAAGCTAGGGAGGTATGCGGAGATAGGAAAGCATGGAGAAAGATTGTGAATGAAAAATAAATAAGAGGCAGGGATTGTTTTGCCTACCCCGCAAGGGAATGGCGTGAAGGTTAAGAAAGTAAGTAAGTAATTTAATAATTTTAGTTGTATAAAACATGCCTGGAAGTTTAAGTGTATTGTTCTCCCTGATCGAGGCCAGAATTCTCTCCGAAGCAGACAGCATGTTGCCGTTCCATCTACATTCACTACATCGGCAGTGGAGATTTGTACTGCTTACTGATCATGTGAATGAGAGAACCGAGTATTCCTAGCAAAGGTAGCCCGAGATGGTATCAAAGGATGTAATTCAGCAGCGCAATAGCCATTGTAACGCTAATAATACAAAGAAAGAACTGAAACGATTCTTCTATGCTCAAAGGACTGTATGTCAGAAGTTAAGCACGGGCCAATTATAAGCCTAATCGCTATGTTTTGAATACGATCAATGATATCGAGAGCGTAGTGGGTGCACCAACCCAGAGGTGAGAATTATATTCTAGAGGAGGTCAAATTTGGGTCTTATACAGCATAAAGAGCTGTCGGGAGGTAAAGCACTGCTTAGATCTGCACATGAAGCAGCTGTTTTGGTAACTGGTAGAAGATGGTCAACCCATGATAGATTTGAAGAAACAGTCCTTCCCAAGGGAGTAATACAGTCTGAGCCATTCATACTTACAACAAGAAATGATCGACCTTTTTTGGCGGACACACGGCAACACTGAGTATTGTTACCATTAAATTTAACTAAATTATTGCTTCCCCATTATCATTATGAGTAGACTGAGATGAACTACAATAAAGAGTTCTGTCATCAACAAAGCAATGTACCGGGTTAGGTGTTGAAGAAATAAGATCATTTATTGCTAACTTCTTTTGAAGAAAAGCCATCAACTGCGACACGTATTCGTCTTTTATCAAGAAAACTAGAAACCCAGTTAATGAGCGTAGGATTTAACCCAAACGAGGTTAGTTTGGCAAGTAAACACTTATGCCAAAATCGGTCAAATGGCTTTGAGATATCTTAAGCGACTACAACTGTTTCACCGTATTGTACCAAACTTGGGTCACATATGAAAGAAGATCATTTGTTGAACAGCTCTGCCTAAGCTTATATTGGTGGTCACTTAGTTTCAAGGTACGAAAGCAGCTGCTGATTGATGAATTTTTTATGATTATAGATAAAATGGAAGTGGCAATTGGTCGGTAGTTCAAGGGATCGGTCTCATCCCACAACACACCCGCCAAACCGCACACCCACCCTGCCAACCAGCCCCTCCTACCGACCGCCCATGGCCGTCCGCCCGTACACTCGATACCACACACACCAGCACACAACGAACAACACGCATACAGCCACGCACCACGCAACACACACACGCATACGCACACAGCACACACGCACACACGCACACACGCACACACGCACACACGACACGACACACAGCACACACGCACGCACACGACACACACGCACACGCACACATACACGCACACACGACACATGCACACACACACACGACACACGCACACACACACACGCACACACACACACACACACACACACACACGCACACGCACACGACGCACACCACACACGCACACACACACCACACACACACACCACACACGCACACACACACACGCACACACGCACACACACACACACGCACACAGCACACACACACACACACGACACGACACGACACACGCACACACGCACATCGCACACGCACACGCACATACGCACACACGCATACACTTTGATTAGATAATACTGAAAAATAAAAATAAAAAAGTAATTTCAATAAAAGCATCTATTTATATAAATAAATACGAGGTAAAAGCTATTATATCAATTAGTATTTTATAGACAATTGAAACACCGAGGGCGTCGTTTAATTACGAAAACCGTTGGGAGTGAAGATTTAATACACCGAGATGTTTAAACTGTAAAACACGAGCTTGCTTCAATTTTTTCTGCAGCTGAAAAGTTAAAATTGTTTGGCTCGAAAAACGAACACCCAGTACATACAGTATATATACAGGGTGACATAGAAAAAAGTCCCATGCATAGTGCCACGCGATAGAGGACACTAAAATAAGAAAAAAGGTTTAAAAGATATAGGGTGTTGAAGTTTAACTATTTTTTTGTTTTTTTCTTAATATCTTCTTACAATGATGCAATAAGCGGACGAAATTTTGTATACAGGGGGTTTTTATCACGCAGAATTCAAATATGACCTTAGATCGTTTATTACTAAAGAGCAGTGATCATATTACAAGCCCCCCACGACAAATCCACCTATTTTCAAACCTTTCAAAACATTTCCTTACCATTCAAGAAAAGTGAGCTAGCTTGCCATCAAGCATAAAGTCCACTCTTGCAACAATGTCCAATGAAACATCTTCTAATAATGTGTTCAGGTTATTCCTTTTCAACAGTGCGATGAGTTCTGGAAACTCCCACTATTAACTTAATTTTTTTCAACAGACATATTCACCACGCATCTTCATACAAACGCCTATGCACATCAATAAATGTTCGAACATTAGGAACCTATCCTAAAGGATATCATTCTCGATAGATACGTTCAGCTTTGGAGAAATTTGACCGAGCTTCTCCGTAACACATAATCATGTCCCTGTATAGTAAGTATAGTGAATCATTTTAGGAGCACAAAATAATATGTACTATTGGAATGATGAAAATAACAGGCGATGGAAATTTACGAAAAAACAAACGAAATCTAATGGCTGTTTTAAAAAACCAAAAGTTAATAGTAGAATTTCCAGAACTCGTCGCACTGCGCGAAACGAAGAAACTGTTTTACGAATGGTACAAAATAATCCGAGAACAAGCACCAGGAAAACAAGTTCAGCGGTGCGAAACTGTGAATCAGTTAGACAAATTTTCAATGAACAACTTCTTCGCCCGTATCATTTCCAAAAGGTTCATTCACTATTAGAACATGACTATCTTCCTCGTGTACAATTTTGCGAATGGTTGTAAAATCAAAGACACGATACTTTTTCTTCAATTTTGTTTACTGATGAAGCTGGTTTTAACCGTGATGGTGTTTTGAACCTACATAATATGCACCATTGAAGTGATGAAAATCCTCATCAAACCGTAATTAGAAGTCACCAATATGGGTTTTCTATTAATTTGTGGGCAGGTATAATAGACAATTACTTAATTGGTCCATTTCAATTGCCCAATCGATGGACAGGTGCACTGTATCGAAATTTCTAGGAGAATGAACTGAATACCTTATTAGAGGATGTTCCATTGGCTATTATTGGTAGAATTCGTTACATGCATGATGGCGCGCCAGCTCACTTTTCTCGATTGGCAAGGGAATTTTTGGATAGGAGATTTGGAAATACGTGGATTGGTCGAGGGGGACCTGTACCCTGGCCAGCTCGTAGTCCCGACCTTAATTCCCTCGATTTTTCATTTTGGAGATTCATGAAAAATGATGTTTATTCTGTAGAAATACATAACGAAGAGCAACTATGGATAAGAATTATGGAATCCGCAGATAGATTTCGTAATAACCCAGGAATGTTTCAAAGATGCCGTCAATCCTTAGGAAGAAGAATTGAAAAATGTATTCAAGTACAAGGACAACAATTTGAACAGTTTCTAAAAGTTTAATGTTTTTTTTTAATCAGTGCCCTTCATTGTTGCTATTAAAATTTAATTGTTGAAGTGTTATGTGATTGTTTTTGCAAATAATTGGAGCTTTTGGATAATTTGCATGCATCGGATGCATTTTTCTCGTAAACCTTTGGTCCTAGCGACTTCAATAAGGTATACGTTTCTGAAGCAGAAAAGATGGAAAAAGAAATTTTTCTAGTTGAAAATGACATACAGTGTGAGGCAAAAAAGTTAGGACCGATTCAAACAAGATGGAAACATGTATGTGGCGCCCTCTATCAGTAATAAAAGAACTAAGGTCATTTTTTGAATTCTGCGTGGTAAAAGGCCCCTGTATACGAAATTTCGTCCGCTTATTACATCATTGTAAAAAGATATTAAAAAAAAACAAAAAAATAATTAAACTTCAACACGCTATATCTTTTAAACGAAGACGTTGCGGACCTAACTACATAGGAACTTTTTTTCTTATTTTAGTGTCCTCTATCGCGTGGCACTTTTTTCTATGTCACCTAGTATATATAGTATATATACATATATATATCAAATGAGATGGAATATATATATATATATATATATATATATATATATATATATATATATATATATATATATATATATACACACACGAGTATATACAGGGTAGGTGTTTACTGCGCGGACAGAGGATTACTCCTTAACTATTAGAGATACCAAAACCAATTTTGGTGTGGTAATTCACGATCATTGGACCTAGATTCTAAAAATTTTTAAGTTTATACAGGGTGATTGACAAAAATATGCCAACCCAAACCTGTTAAATGGAACACCCTCTATATTTTTGCATTTCTGGATTCACTGTTACATTTAGAATAAAAGTATAGAAATTTGCATCTGTATCACTAACCGTTCTGCAGATATCGTCATTTTAGTACCAAAATAGAGTTAACTGTGGAACCACGATCTTGTAAATCTGTTTATACCACCGACTATTAATAATAGTCTACTAACAAACAAACTGGGAAATTTTTTGAAAACATGTAAAACTATACAGAATGATTAACTTACGCGAAATGTAATTTTTCTCAATTTTTTCAAATCCAACGCCCTGTGTATTTTATTCCCCGTGAAAAGTAGATACTAATTGATAATAGATTTCATAGCCGTAAGACGGACTCTTCTTGAGATATTGACGCTTTTACGTAAACATATTTTAAAATACATATTTACTGTGACAATAGAATTCATCAAAACAAATCAGGTAGGCTAGCCGCTCGTAATAAAGAGGAACAATTGCATATATTGTTTTGAAGTTTGTATAATTATTAAAATATTGTTTTGTGTGTTTTTGGATTGTCGTTTTGTCAATTTTTGTATAAAATGAATTTTTCCAAACAGGAAATGGTCGATATGATCTTTATTTACGGCGAAGCTTAAAGAAATACTTTGCTTGCTACCCTTTTGTACTGTGGAGGATAACCAGAGAGATTCATAAATCCTGCAAGCGCGCAAAAACAAGCCCAAATGAAGAAATTGAGTTTCAAGTTGTGGCATCTCCTATAGAAAATCCGCAAATTAGTACCAGAGAGCTAAGTACACACCTAGACTTAAATAGAAATACAGTTCGCAGGTTTATTAAAAAAAAACAAATTGCATCCTTACCATATCGAGCAACATCAAACTTTAGGTCAAATAGATTTTCAAAATCGTGAATCTTTCTGCCAATGGGTAAGTACTGAAGTCAATAAAAAAACCCAATTTTGTTAATAACATTCTATTTACGTATGCGGTAACTTTTCACAATAATGGCAATATTTAATACACATAACTATCATCACTATTCAAATACTAATCCACACATCTTAAGAGTTGTTGATCACCAACATCGATCGTCAGTTAATGTGTAGGGTGGTATAATCAATTTTGATGTGGTTGGTCCTTTTTTCTTTGACGGAGAAACATATTTACAGTTTTGGAAAATTATTTTCCCGAGCTTTTGGAAAATATAGAGGAAGATAATATTCGTACGATGTGGTTTCAACTGGATGGCGCCCCTCCGCACTATGCAATCAACGCAATACAATATCTCGATAGAAATTACCCGATGAGGTGGATAGGACGAGGTGATGTGTAAAACTGGCCAGCCGGATAACCGGATCTTACGCCCCTTGATTTCTTCCTTTGGGGTTACGTTACAGAAAAAATTTACATCCTCCCACCACAAGCGAAGATATGAAAAATAGAATTAGAGTTGAATTTCAATCCATTTCGCCTCTAATGTTGTTGCGAGTGAATCTTTCGTTTACCGAGCGAATTGCAAAGTGTTTAGCTAGGCGTGGTCAGCATTTTGAACATTTAATTTGAATTTATGGTTTTATTCGTTTATGTTTACTTGTTAAACTTATTTTTAGGTGTAGAGAATTATTTTATTGTTTAGTTATTAATTAAGTTTTCCTATCAGTTAAAGAATTTATTTTCCATTCGTATTTTCTTATTTGCTCTGGATTTTGTTTTATTTGTTCTTCTGTATGTCAATATTTTCAAATAAAGCGTCAATATCTCAAGAAGGGCCCGTCTTATGGCTATAAAACCTATTATCAATTAGTATCTACTTTTCACGGGGAATTGAAATGTGAAAAAATATACAGGGTGTTGCATTTGAAAAAATTGAGAAAAAATACATTTCGCGTAAGTTAATCATTCTGTATAGTTTTACATGTTTTCGAAAAATTTCCCAGTTTGTTGGTTAGTACACTATTATCAATAGTCGGTGGTATAAACAGATTTACAAAATCGTGGTTCGCATCGTAGTTCCAGAGTTAACTCTATTTTGATATTGAAGTGACGATATCTGTAGAACCGTTAGTGGTACAGATGCTAATTTCTATAATTTTATTCTAAATGTAACAGTAAATCCAAAAAATGATGAAACAGAAATTTTAGATATAGAAAACAATTATGAAAACAGGTTACTTTTAGAAATGATGTACATCAAAATTAATAGTAATAATGCATGTAACAGTAAGAGAGATTTAGATAATTTTCCAACCGTTTATAACTCTTTTTTCTAAAATTCACAGTAGGTTTATTTCTAATCAATGCCAATCTCTGATGAAGTTAACAAACGTTAACGAAATATTTGTAATGATGAATAAAAAGTATATTGTTAATTATTATTTAATTTGACTTGCACCATAAAATATTAATCATTATATAAATTCAAGTCAAACAATTATAAAGAATAATATATAATATATATATATATATATATATATATATATATATATATATATATATATATATATATATATATATATATATATATATATATATATCCAAAATATACGACAAGGAATATTACGGCTAAAAGTTTTGTTTTTGGGAGGTACACATTAAAATTAGTTTCATAATGTACAGTGTCCCAAAGTTCGAGAGCATATCACAATTATGTTTTTGTAAATGGGACACCCTGTATATTATTTGACTTTGGGTTCTACAACCAAATTAATGGTAAGTTTCATTAGAGTTTAGCCCATTTAAACCTTAAAGTTGTTGCATTATTTTGTGTTTTGTAAAAATTCAGGAAAAATTTTAATCACCAATGTTTAAGCAAGTATTTTATTTTTTTACCATATTTATAATCTAGTACACTAATTAATTAAAGTATTTGTACAAATGTGACGACTTACACAGATCGCTCAAAAATTAAGATTGAATAATTACGAGTTTTGACAAGCAAACACTTGTTTATCATAATGTAAATAGGCCATCCTTTATTTTAAGTTACTGATAAATGTAAAATTTGATTTAGGAATAATGGACTGTTTAACAAAGAAACTTTCCTGTATTGGGTACAGAATATCCCCATATAGTGCGAAATGCTAGACACCTAGTCCGTTTTGGTTTTATTGTGAACTATTAGGGTCACGACTAATCTGGTCCATAATTTTCGAAGAATCATTAACGGCGAAACGTTATCTTTCTTTATTACAAAATGGTATTGAAGACTTTCTAAATAAATTACCACCAGCTGTAGTTAAGAACTGTGCATAGCTATATTTCCGATCGTTGTGGTGGTAGCTTGATTGGAACCCATACGAGGGTCACTATTTATATTTTGAGCCTAACAATGAAAAAACAGTAACTTGTCATTGAAAATTGCTTTATTGTTTTTCGAAATATTCTCCTTTATGATCAATAGACTTTTGCATTCGTTCGAACCATTTGTCGCAGAACGTTTCCCAACCTTCTTGTTGGCTTCTCGCCGACGAGAATCGTTGTCCATGCAATTTATTCTTGACATTCGGGAAATCAATTCTGTTTGATTTAGCGTTCAAATAATCGGTTAGATGAGATGTGTGAGATCGCATTGTCGTGATGAAGAACGATCCGACAGCGCTTGTTTGTTTTCCGCATTTAACCGAAGACTTCCGGCAAACAAATGGTTGTGTACCATACATAATTGACCGTTCTACGTTCCTCTAAAGGCACAGTTGCCACATGACCAGTTTTTCCGAAAAAACAGGCGACCATTTGTTTCGATGTGCTTCGAGCCCGTACAACTTTTGTTGGATTTGGTTCACCTTGAAACACCCACACATTCGACTTCTGTTTACGTTCCGGCTCGTATGCATATATCCATGATACGTCACCTGAATCTTATATACATCTTTTGAATCACCGCCATTGTATTGCTTTAGCATGCAGTCGACGCGAGCATCTTTTTGAGATTTCGTCAAATTGTGTGGGATCCAACCAGAACAAACCTTTTTCATGGCTAAATGATCATGTAACATTTTATATATGCTGGTGAAACTAATACCTAGGATTTCCTCAATTTCACAGTATGTCGCATGGCGATCTTGCATTATTAGTTTTTGCATAGCATCAGCGTTTTCTTGCATAACAACTGATTTTGGTCGACCTTCGCGAATTTCGTCAGTGAGCGAAAGGCGGCCACTATTAAAATCGTTATACCATCGTTTCACAGTGCCAAATGATGGAGCTTCATCGCCAAATGCGGAAGTAAGTTGATCGATGCACTCTTGCCTTGATAATCCATGCCGAAAATCGTAATAAATCGTCGCGCGAAAATTTTCACGACTTAATTCCATTTCTTTGCTGACACGCTGTAACGAACTTTTTACGTTTGTAATAAAATTTACGTTTATTTAGGCAACTTAACATGCATTGGGTGCAGCGTATGTTGCATATCTAGTTGCATACAAACATGCGTTTAATTATTTTGATTAGAACTCGTACATATATCGTTCGCACATTCGAGTTTCAGACATGTCCATTCGCAAAGACCTTAGCGTCGTTTTTGGTTGAGTTAAGAAGGTGGATGTTGCATCCATTATTGCTTGTTAAATTTAAAAAAAAAGTGCTATAAATTTTATGGTGAGTTATAAAAAACTATGATATTAAGGTTTGAGAAGTTTGCTTTGTTTTCAGTCACCTTTATTTTTTTACTTTCACGTTTACGTTTTATTTTTTACTTTAACTTCACCTTTACACGTTTAAACACATCTACGTCATTAAATATTTTACCGTTAATCTAAGTTACGGTATTAGTACCATTGATCAAGAGTGAACTTTATTCATTTGGGAATTATAAAGCATACAAATCCAGATTTATTTCAACCTGAAGTAATATTACGCAACAATTTCCAAAATCGCTGATGCATCCATTCCGTTATCTACAGTGTGGCCAAGACTAAGGTATTCTGACTCGATTAATTACTCATAATAACACTAATTATTCCTTAGGTTATATCGTTACTAACATTAGCAATAAGATATTTCTGTTTATAGTTAAACATAGATTGGTTACTAAAACTTGTAGAAATATTCTTTTAAATTTATTGTATAATGGTTTACTTGTTTATTCCATGTTTAAAAGCAAGTTGGCGCCCGATTATTTAACTTAGTTTCAGGAAGAAGCAACACCGATTTTATAGCGAACTTGTTGTAGACATTTTCTTTTAAATTTATTGTATAATGGTTTACTTGTTTATTCCATATTTAAAAGCAAGTTGGCGTCCGAGTATTTAACTATGTTTCAGAAAGAAGCAATCCCGATTTTAAAGCGAACATATTTAGGTACATGTAAATATTTTTTGGTTAATAAGGTAAATCCATAATTTTAAGAACCTGGCCCACCTTAATCTACGACTGAGCAGAAGGCACCAAATCTACTTGTTATTACCCAAACTGCTAAGTAGCTAAAATTTTTAGCCATGGGTGTAGAAGTATACGAATAGAACTTTAGGATTTGTACACGGACTTTAAAAGGTTTTACAACGCAGTCCTCAAGTAACCACGTAAACAACACAAAACACAAAAAGTTTGAAGTATGTTATTGTCCACAACGTCAGATGTTTCCATGGAAACGAAAAACGGCGCCGAACTGCAGTCAGTTTTGCCAAGGCTCAAAACATAAATAATGTCCCTCGTAGAATAAGTGCCCAGCTAGGTCCCCTGATTTAACTACGATGGACTTCTTCTTTTGAGATTACATCAAGAATAAAGTTTACTGTCGACAGTATAATAATGTAGAAGATCTTTTAAATGTATACTATTAATTTACGTGTAGACTATATTAACTATATTAACGTTACAGTGATTCCCGTGCAAATGTCACAACTGCCACTGGTACGACATTATTACCAAAATACTGTGTTGTTACAACTGACAATGTTTGTTCTTTACTAGTTTACAGAGTGTAGTTTTTAAAAATATGAGTTATTAGTTCATCTACGTAGATATTCAATTGTTTTTTCTTTGTCTCAACTTAAAAAAATGCGTGTTTAACTCTAATTTCTTAGTTTTTAAGGGTAAGTATTATTGAAAAGCAAATTAGTAGCGGTTTTCATTAATGGTATGGTCTCCTATGACTTGCATTTAGAAAAATAAAGTATTGGGTCATATTGCCAAAATTAAACGAATAATCAAAAATCTGATAGTATTGCAATCTATATTAAAGAGTACCTTAAAGATGTCAAACAATTATTAGATAAAAAAGCTACAAGGAAATGAAGAAAATGAGAAAAAAATTGTTTCCCTCTGTGACACTTAAAAGAACTATTTTTTTCGAAATTCAACTAAATCTGTATTTATTACGGTTTCCGAGATCCTCATGCTTAATGTGCTGATTTAGACATACTGTATAGGTACGGATAGGATCGGAAGGAACGGAGTCAGGGTTCAGAGGGAGAAAATACTACCCCAGCATTCGCTTAAGTATCCTCACATGGTGTGCGTATATGCAGTGACTATGCCGCTACATGTGTATGAGGAAAACCCCTTGAAAAAACTTCATACAAGGTAGACGGCAACGGGGTCTCCTATGACTTGCATTTAGAAAAATAAAGTATTGGGTCATATTGCCAAAATTAAACGAATAATCAAAAATCTGATAGTATTGCAATCTATATTAAAGAGTACCTTAAAGATGTCAAACAATTATTAGATAAAAAAGCTACAAGGAAATGAAGAAAATGAGAAAAAAATTGTTTCCCTCTGTGACGCTTAAAAGAACTATTTTTTTCGAAATTCAACTAAATCTGTATTTATTACGGTTTCCGAGATCCTCATGCTTAATGTGCTGATTTAGACATACTGTATAGGTACGGATAGGATCGGAAGGAACGGAGTCAGGGTTCAGAGGGAGAAAATACTACCCCAGCATTGGCTTAAGTATCCTCACATGGTGTGCGTATATGCAGTGACTATGCCGCTACATGTGTATGAGGAAAACCCCTTGAAAAAACTTCATACAAGGTAGACAGCAACAGGGTCTCCTATGACTTGCATTTAGAAAAATAAAGTATTGTCATATTGCCAAAATTAAACGAATAATCAAAATCTGATAGTATTGCAATCTATATTAAAAGTACCTTAAAGATGTCAAACAATTATTAGATAAAAAGCTACAAGGAAATGAAGAAAATGAGAAAAAATTGTTTCCCTCTGTGACGCTTAAAAGAACTATTTTTTCGAAATTCAACTAAATCTGTATTTATTACGGTTTCGAGATCCTCATGCTTAATGTGCTGATTTAGACATACTGTATAGGTACGGATAGGATCGGAAGGAACAGTCAGGGTTCAGAGGGAAAATACTACCCAGCATTCGCTTAGTATCCTCACATGGTGTGCGTATATGCAGTGACTATGCCTACATGTGTATGAGAAAACCTTGAAAAACTTCATACAAGGTAGACGCAACGGGTCTCCTATGACTTGCATTTAGAAAAATAAAGTATTGGGTCATATTGCCAAAATTAAACGAATAATCAAAAATCTGATAGTATTGCAATCTATATTAAAAGTACCTTAAAGATGTCAAACAATTATTAGATAAAAAGCTACAGAAATGAAGAAAATGAGAAAAAATTGTTTCCCTCTGTGACGCTTAAAGAACTATTTTTCGAAATTCAACAAATCTGTATTTATTACGGTTTCCGAGATCCTCATGCTTAATGTGCTGATTTAGACATACTGTATAGGTACGGATAGGATCGGAAGGAACGAGTCAGGGTTCAGAGGAGAAAATACTACCCAGCATTCGCTTAAGTATCCTCACATGGTGTGCGTATATGCAGTGACTATGCCGCTACATGTGTATCAGGAAAACCCCTTGAAAAAACCTCATACAAGGTAGACGGCAACGGGAATCGAACCCATTACCTCCCGAATGCTAAGCCGGTCGTGTCACCACTACTCTACTAGCTTGGTTAGGTACGAAAACGTTCAAAGAACGAATATATAATTATTATAAGTGAAATTTTATTTTTTAAATACATACAGTAAAAGGTTGAAAAAAGTTGAAAATGGTCACGATATACTCGAAAACAGCTAAACCAATTTTAATGAAACTGGGTGTATAGAGTTTTAAGTATGGGTACTATTTCGGCGAAGAGGAAAGGAAAGGTCACGTATTTCATTCCCTTCCCAAGGGGGAGGGCAGGCTGTTTGAGCTTCCCAAGCTCCTTCAGCCACAATCATGGATTCCCAGCATACATACATACATTACGTATATATCCATGGTGGGATTAAGGATGGGTCTGGTCAGGATAGGATCGAAAGGAACGGAGTTAGGGTTCTGAAGGGGAAAATACTACCCCAGCATTCGCCTAAGTAGCCGCACGTGGTGTGCATATACGCAGTGACCATGGTAATATTTCGGCATTACCTATTGTTTTTATAAGTTGGATGAAGGGGCGGGGTAAATCATTACGGGCGTATCAAAGCGCCTCGGGACAGCTAGCTAGATTTAAATATGAAATTCCTTGTAAAAGCAATATCAATTCACTTGAAGGTACGACTAGAACGATGTTTATGTGTTCATATGTATACCCAATTAAACATTCTTTTACTCTATGATTTACTCACTCAGTCGATTAGTATGAAACACTTTTTAAAATAGTTTATCTAAACTAAAATTTTTATTCATTTTTAGAAGACAACATTTACACACACACAAACACACACACACACACACACACACACACACACACACACACACACACTTAATGTAAGTCATAATTTTCCCAAACTTTACGTAAATAACAGTTTTACAAATTTTCAATGTGACAATCGACTAAATTTCTTGAAATGTAATTAGAAGTAATTCTTGTTTTTGAAAAAAATATAGCATATGAAGAGATTTGATACAGACCTAGATATTTAGTTTGCTAATTATGTTGGAATAAAGTAATTATAAAATATTTTGCAATCATAGCTATTGCCGAATGAGAATCACGTAACATTGCTTAGTTTAATGGTATAAAGAAAGAATGCAAATATGCACCTACTTCAGAAAACCAATTTTAAAACATGATTAAGTATATCTTGCGTTAAACATGTTAAATTATTTTTAAAAACGTTAATTGGATCTTTTTTAAAATGAAACGAATATTATATGGAACGACGTTTTATGTTGAATGGTAATTAATCATGTGGTCCCTTCAAAGTTTTAAAATCTAGAAATTGACTCCACTTTTAAATTTTTAATGTCATTCGTTATCTTTTATTATGCAAAATTATTCTGAAAAAAATTATTTATAAAGTAAACATTACATTTTTATTCAAAGTACATACTAGTTATATTATAAGCTCTAATAAGATTGCATGTTGGCTTAGATTCTAAAACGAAATGTGTTTTGTAACATTGTGTAATGTGACTTCGTAAAAATGATAGAATTGTTTGGGGGTTTAATATAAGTTGCGCTATTTGTTTATTTTTTTTGTTGGGGAAAAGAGGCAAGATTCCTATCAAAATACCTAAAATTTAAAAAATTAGCAAACAAAACTCGGAGACGAATTGTTTCATTAACCTTCTGTATTTTTAAATGCCCTGTAAGTTGTATGTTTCAAATTGACTAGTCTAATTACATACTTTTAAACCTAAACCTTCTGAACTATGTTTGGTATAAATTGTTCTGTCAAATTACAAGAGAGTGATAATGAAAATATGTAGTTAGATTCTCGAAAGCTTGTTGCCAGCAAATAGACACGAGAGGCAATGGAGCTCGAGTGGCTATTGCCAAATGTAAACAAGCTTGAGTAGTGGCGTCGATTTGCAGTAATTTCAGAGTGGACCAATGCAATATTGATCACAACTTTATCAGTGTGATATGGACATATCTAGTCATAGTTTAAAAAGCAAATAGTTAGTGTGTGATAAGGATAGTAGTAGAACAGTGACCAATGAGGGACGTTAGTAAAATGGGGGTTTGAGAGACAAGATGTAATTAAGGTCCCTTTGGCAATGTTAGGAGCCTTTTTGGCGGTTTAACCCCCTGGTTAAGGGTGTTGGATGCCCCTAGGGTGTGGTCTAGCGGCCATTGTGGCAGGGATAAGAGGATGGTTAAGACTAGATAAGGCCCTTATGACTTCATTTAATATTATTATATAATATTATTAGTATTAAAGTGGGGGGGGGGAGGGAATACCAGGCCACGCCCACTCCTTTTACCTGATTGGCTGTACGTGTATTAAGGCGGGACTAAGACTAAAGCACACCCATTCCTTTTATCTTATTGGTTGCGTAAGCGACCGCCCCTCTGGCTTCTCATTGGCCCTTAGCCCCACTACTCAGCAGCTGTGCTCTGATTGAGGACCAAGTCTCTGCATTCTGATTCGACGGGAAATTTGAATTTGTATTCTAATAAGGGGGCGTTGTTTTCAATTATGAGTAATAATTAGATTGCATTATGTGGGAGGAAGGAGGGGGGAAGGAGAGGGTTGGGTCAAAGTCCAATTATTTTAATTATGAGTCAATCAAAGTCCATGGCCGTTTTGTTTTTAATTATGGGTCATATCAATACCCGCAATTATTTTAATTATGAGCCGTAATTAAATCGTATCATCATCACTCTTTCGATTATGAATCATAATCAAGACCCTCGGCCATTTTGTTATAATTAAATTGTATCATCATAACCATTTTAATTATAAGTAATAACCCAGACCCTCGGATTTTGTTTTGGTGGGAAATTTGAATTTGTATTCTAATAAGAGGCCCTAATGCTAACTTGTAAGACAAATATACGGCTGCGAAACCTGCTCTCGGGGCTTCGCTCCAAAGCCCGAAATTTGAATTTGTATTTAAGCCTCTGCATTCTGTTTGGTTGTGACGGGGAATTTGAATTTGTATTTCTAATAAGGGCCCTAATTCTAACTTGTAAGGCAGGCATAGGTCTTCTGAACTTGCTCTCATGCCTCGCCCCTTGTTCTAAAATTTGAATTTGTTTGTGGCGCCATCTACTTGTGCATAGACTAATGAATGTTTTCTGTAATAGAGGTTGCTCCACCTATATTTTAAAACAACATACAGCTCACTGTAATGGTTATGGGGGAAGTTTGAAACAGGAGGCCCTAGCTCTAACTTGTGAGATAGGTATAAGAAGTCTACACTCGTTTCCAAAGCTTAGTCCACTGTTACGCACAATATATTTTGCTTTTAATTATGACTCATAACTAATTTATACATAAAAAAATAAATCATTTATTATAAGTAATACTATTTTGAGATTTAAAGCTAATGAATGTTTTCTGTAATAGGGGCTGGCGTGATTGGAAATGCAAAAATGATAATTGAAATATTTTACATACAAGATCTGCCTTAGCGCTAGCACCTCGGTCAAAAAGAGCCTTAGATTGATAATGAAGTCTGAACATCCTAAGTCGTTATTAATCTGTTTTTAATTATAAGTCTTAATCATGATTTGACAGCCATTTTGTTTTGGCGGGAAATTTGAAATAGCCCCTTGTAAAAAGACTGAAATTAATCAAATCAATCGATCAGCCAATAAAATCCGCCGAAGCATATCAAACCAAATCAATCAACCTCGATCACATCAAACAAATGAATTAATCAAAACAATCGTAAACAAATCACTCGATCACATCAAACAATCAGATCAGTCACAATCAATCAAAGCAATTAAATAAATCAGGCAAATCAATCAACCGCAATCAAATCAAACAAGAAGCTGAACTAACAATTCTGCATAACCTTCAGGTAACGATTCTCCCACCTAGCACCTTTGAGCGACCACTTACTTTGTAGATTAGGCTAACCGACACTCAGAGCCGGTACTCTCCTTAAACGCGAGGACACCGTCGTAGGAAAACAGTCGATCATCAGCAGATCAATCCCAATCGATCAAATCATAACTTACAACTTGCAAAAACCAACTTACAACTCAAAAATACTGGTTTGGTTTAACTTATAGCTTGCTAAAACCAACCACAACTCAAAGACACATGAGATAACCTTCGGCATTACTGTCAATATATGAGCATCAAATTAGCTTGTAACACTATTGCCGGTTTTTGCATACAGTGCTAAAACTACGTTTTACAGTTAAACTAGTTAAAAATGTCTACACAATGACAAATTATACGTGCAAAAATCGATATTGCATCTTTTCGGATCCATTTTATAATTTTCTCCTATTACTGTTTGGAAAAGAACAAGACTAAATAGGTATCTGTGACTTGATATTCAGTATTGTTATTTAAGGATTACTCGTTACTTATTTCTCTACCTTTATAATCTGAATTTTCTGTATTATAATTAACTCTTTATCGTATTTACATTTGTTATTTTATAAAAGTTCTTAAAATAAATCTGCTAGTGCCATCTATACGTGGGCTCTGGTTAGCTTTAAATTCATACATTTTATAGATACCTGTTAGTTTGCTAAATCACCACTATGATATATGGTGATACCACTGAATAATTACACATTACTAAACATGCTTTATTGAAATACATCTGTTTAACATTTTGATTAGAACCAAAAATTTGATAAGAAAATTTTATTGAATGCCTTGTTCCTAAGGTGTGGTTTCTTAATGGCCATTTTGTGTGATGTAAAATACATTTTAAAAAATTTATCTGATTGCTGTTCTTCGGTGTGTAAATCATCATTTCTAGTTGAGAATTTTTCATAGAAAAAAATATTTCTTTACTTGGTAAGGTAATATAATCGCTATTGGGACGGATGTAGTAAAATGTTACTGGCACACACATGTTAAGCTCGGTTTTCTTCAATCTCGTTATAATTAGAATCTTTCTTTTAGGCTTAAAATACGATATTTAAATTAAAAGAAGTATATTTAACCAATTCGTGGTAAATTATGACATTATAGCTCGTCTTCGATCTATAGAGGTAAAACAATGTTATAGGAATAAATTGCTTTTATATATCTTACCTTATTTCTAGTTTTTTCTTCTCGCCTGTTATTCTCTTCGTTTTCTTTACGTAGTCGTTGAATATCCGTTAGTGTACCTTTCGTCTCGCTTTTGGTTTTACTACGATGTGCTCTTAACTGAGACTGCTCGTAAATGACTACTAGTAGCTGTGCTGCAATTATGAGGATGGAATTTAAACTGTATTAACTAAAACTCAAGTATTCTTTCCACAACTTAAAGGTCAGATTTTTCCTTTATCGCCT